>JAVKPL010010522.1:0-46146 GCA_032173675.1 Gastrolobium villosum | reverse complement strand
CAAGTCAGCTCCACAGCCCCTCACACAGCCCCTCAAACTCAGAAATGAGACACTCACACCACTCACAATGATGCTCCCAAGCGTTTACAAGAAGAAAAGAGGAGGATCAAGGAAAAAGGTGCCAACTTTCTCAAGAGTGGAGAAGAAAAACCCAAAGGAGCAGCCAAACTGATCAGCCTCCCCCAATCTCACGTAGAGAATTCTGATGCCTAGGGTTTTGTGCCCATAATAGGCATATATATAGCCACTTAAGCTTAAAACACACAGTATTAGCTTTAATTGCTATGCTTAGCATTTTAATCCCAAACTTTGGACTCTTAACCTACTCAGTTTTACAAGAATTATCATATTTTTATTTTATTTTTTGAAGCATCTTTCCGGTACGCGCTTTTCCATAGCCAGTATCAGTTCTGGCATCAGATCTCATTATTATGACTTGAAACTCGTTTTACAAGTCCTACATATTATTCTAGTAATTATCATGCATTCATTATAATTTTCGGGATACTTTTTCGGTACGCATTTATACTGACTAGCAGAACCGGTATCTGCACTTTTCTTCCGAAAAGCGATTTTCAGCATTCTTACCCACTAATTATAATTATTAAAGCCTTATAATAATTATTAGAGTCAATTATGGAATTATTTCTTAATTATCACAATTAAATCATTAATTACCTTAATTAGCGGTGCAGGTTTTTACATTCACCCCACCTTTTTAAGGATTTTGTCCTTAAAATCAGAATATACCTGTCTCGAAACTTGGGATACTGCCGGAGAAGCTCGTCCTCTCGCTCCTAGGTACACTCCTCAGGAGTTTTTCCTGACCATTGCACTTTGACCATCAGAATGATCTTGCTCCTCAGCTGCTTCTCGCCACGATCGAGAATCTTGAGTGGTCCGACAGGAGTCTTTAAGTTCTCCCGAACCTCCACATTTTCTGGTTGCACCACGTGCGAAGGGTCCGCCACGTACTTGCGAGCTGAGACACGTGAAACACGTTGTGGATGTTGGCTAAGTTCGGAGGCAAGGCAAGTCGATAGGCAACAGGTCCTACTCTACCAAGGATATGGTATGGCCCAATAAATCGCGGGCTCAACTTCCTCACTCCGAGTGCTCTTCCAACACCGGTGACAGGTGAAAGTCTCACAAACATGTGCTCACCCTCACTGAACTCCAGTGGACGATGCTTGACGTCGTAGTAACTCTTCTGGCGATTCTGCGCCTGCTTCAGCTTCTCTCTGATCATCTGGATCTGCTGGGTAGTTAGTATCTTGGACAAAGTCCAAACCAAACAACTCTTTATCTCCAACCTCAGACCAGCAGGTAGGCGTATGACACCTCCTACCGTGCAATGCCTCAAAGGGTGCCATGCCCAGGCTAGCATGGAAACTGTTGTTATACGAAAACTCCACCAAAGGAAGGTACCTATCCCATGCCGAGCCCTGCTCCAACGTGCAAGCCCGCAACATGTCCTCCAAGGTCTGGATAGTCCGCTCAGTCTGTCCATCAGTCTAAGGGTGATTGGCTGTACTCAGTCTCAACTGCGTACCAAAAGCTCCCTGCAGCGCCTCCCAGAACCGAGATGTGAACTTCGGGTCCCTATCACTGATGATACTCTCGGGCACCCCGTGAAGCCTCACGATCACGCGAACATACAGTCTGGCCAACTGATATGTAGTGAAGCTCACCTTCACTGGAAGAAAATGGGCAGACTTCGTCAGTCTGTCCATAATGACCCATATCGAGTCGTAGCCAACCTGAGTCTTCGGCAAACCCACAACGAAGTCCATGGAAATGCTCTCTCATTTCCATTATGGAATCTCAAGAGGTTGAAGTTTACCAGATAGCTTCTGGTGTGCAATCTTCACTTTCTGACAAATCAAACACTTGGACACGAAAACATCTACATCTTTCTTCATGCCCGGCCACCAGAAGTTCTTCTTCAGATCTTGATACATTTTTGTAGCACTAGGATGGATAGAAAACTGGCCCTTATGGCCTTCTGCCATAACCTCATCGGTCAACGGACCTCGAGGGACCACAATCCTCTGCTGAAACATCAGAAGTCCATCCTCATTCCAAGACACACCGTCTTGGTTCTTTACGTAATCCAGGCACTCTCTCTGAACTTGTGCCTCTTTGATCTTTTCCAACACCTCGTTCACAATGTTTGCTGCCTCCATCTCGAAAAGTGCACTCTCGCACGGAGTGGTCACTGCCAACTTCCGAAACTTCACAACCATATCAAAGTTACAAAGTAACGAACTGGACAAGCTCCCGGATTTTCGGCTCAAGGCGTCGGCTACCACATTGGCCTTACCAGGATGGTACTTCAGCTCAAAGTCGTAATCCTTCAGGAACTTCATCCATCTTCTCTGCCTCATGTTCAAGTCCTTCTGGTTAAACAGATACTTTAAGCTCTTGTGGTCACTGAACACCACAAACTGCATACCGAACAGATAATGCCTGCAAATCTTGAAAGCAAACACGATCACAGCCAACTCCAAATCATGAGTCGGGCAGTTTTCCTCATGAGGCTTCAACTGCCTCGAAGAAAAAGCAGCTGCTCTACCAGACTGCATCAACACACAACCCAACCCTTTACCCGAAGCATCACAGTAAAGCTCAAACTGCTCCTCAGGATCAAGAAGGACCAACGCAGGAGAAGTAGTCAATCTCTCCTTCAACTCCTGAAAGCAATCCTCACACTCGTGAGTCCACACAAATGGAGTCTCCTTCTGAGTAAGACGAGTCAAAGGGAGAACCATCGTCGAGAAACCCTTGATGAACCTCCGGTAGTAACCTGCCAAACCCAAGAAACTCCTCACTTCCATAATTGTCTTGGGCCTCTCCCAATCCAGCACAGCCTCGATCTTGTTGGGATCCACTGCAACTCCATCAGCTGAAATCACATGCCCCAAAAACTTGACTGATTTGAGCCAAAACTCACACTTAGAAGGCTTAGCATAAAGCTTTTTCTCCTTCAAAACTTGTAGAAAAATCCGCAGATGCTTTGCATGCTCCTCCTCAGTCTTGGAGTAAATCAGAATGTCGTCAATGAAGACAATCACAAACTGATCCAGAAATAGCTGGAAAATACTGTTCATGTAATCCATGAACACTACCAGCGCATTTGTGAGTCCAAAAGGAATCACCAAATACTCAAAGTAACCGTATCTCGAACGAAACGCGGTCTTCGGGACATCCTCCGGCTTCACCCGAATCTGATGGTATCCGGACCAGAGATTAATTTTGGAATACATATAAGCGCCCCTGAGCTGATCCAACAGATCATCAATCCGAGGAAGGGGATACTTGTTCTTGATCGTCACCTTGTTCAACTGCCGGTAATCGGTGCACAATCGCATTGTCCCGTCCTTCTTCTTCACAAAGATGACCGGTGCTCCCCAGGGAGACACACTCGGCCGGATGAAATCTTTCGCTGAAAGATCCTCAATATGCTTTTTCAGCTCGGGCAAATCCGGTGGCGACATCCAATATGGAGCTAAAGAAATCGGCCCCACACCAGGCAACAAATCAATGGAGAACTCTATCTCCCGCTGTGGCGGAAACTCAGGAATCTCCTCAGGAAACACCTCAAGGAACTCCCCCACCACAGGAATGCCAGTGATATCCTCCTGTGTCCCACTCACCAAACCTCCCAACATGACATACCCGAATGTTCCTACTCTCAAGGCCCTCCTAGCCTGCAGCACTGAAATATATGGCGAGGAACTAGCTGTGGAATCACACGGAGACATCACCACGCGCTTTGCACAGAAATCGATCAGTGCACAGTTTCTAGACAACCAATCCATGCCCAAAATAATTTCCAAGTTGGCCATCAGCAACCCTATCAGATCTACCGAGAACTCACGGCCATTCCACTGAAATGCTACATCACGGTGAATAGTGGTAGAATCACAAATTTCTCCGGTGGCGGTAGTCACCCGCAGCGGTGGAGAAAGCACAGACATGGGCAGCTCAAGCCCCAAAGCAACCGGGGTTGCCACAAACGAATGCGTAGCCTCAGAATCAAACAATACATCAACAGAAGAGTCACCAATAGACACAGTACCTCTAACAAGGTTCGGAGCGCGGTCCGATTGCTGCCTATCCAAGGTGTACACTCGCCCCGAAGCAGGTGGTAGTGCAGGTGCTGAAGTAGAAGCCATCGGAACCATCTGCAAAGGAACTGCCTGAATAGCTGTAGCTCTCGCCGTCGACGACGGACAGTCTCTGGAGAAGTGGCCCTCATTGCTACACTGGAAACAGATCAGCTGACCAGAAACACAACGATCAACATGCTCCTTCCCACACCCCGCACACCTCGGAGTGGAAGGAGGCCTAACAGAACTCCCCTGCTGTGAAGCAGCTCTCTTGAACTGACCCGGCGCCTGCCTAGTCGCCAACGGCTTACCCTTGCCCTTCCCTGCAAACTTCCTGTCCTTCCAGGATATAGGAGCAGGTGTGGAAACAACAGTCCCCTTGGTCTCATCGACCTTGGCCCTATTGGCCTTGCTTGCCACGCAAACATCCTCAATATCCTTACACTGCTGAACCAGTGTGCCAAAATCCCTCGAAGCAGCTCCAGCAATATGATCAGCAATCACCTCACTAAGTCCTCTCCGGAACTTAGCAGCCAGAAACTTCGGAGTAGGAGGAACCATCCGAAAGTGTGCAAACTTCACAAGCTCATTGAACTTGGCCAAGTACTCATCCACAGTCATCGAGCCCTGAACCAAAAAATCAAATTCCCCCTGTTTTCTTTCCTGAGCATCATAGGGAAAGTATCTGCCCAAGAAGCACTCCTCAAAGAATGGCCATGTCATGACACGACCCTGCATCCCGTAAGCTCGAGAGGTGTTCGTCCACCACTCATGGGCATCGCCCTCCAGCATATAAGTCGCGAACATCAGCTTCTGTAGGTCAGTGCACTGCATGACCTGAAATATCTTGTCCGGCGATTGCAGCCATCTCGCCGCAGCAATAGGATCCAAAGACCCCTCAAACACAGGTGGCTTATACTTCCTGAAAGCATTCATTCGACGATCAATAGCATCACAATCCTCAGCAGGCACTGCCAAGGTCTCCACTGTCTCAGCGACATGAGCGGCACTGCCAATCTGGCTATGGCTCTCCTCTTGAGTAATAGGTGGAGGCGGCGGCGGAGCCTGGCCGACAGCAGGACCAGCACTCATCTCCTCCAACATGACTCTCATCATTATCATGTTCGCCATCCTGTTTGCCTCGAGGACTTCCTCAGTGGTCCTCCGGTTCGCTTCACGAACCTCAGCTGCGGCTATCCGGTTCGCCTCATGAACAGCTTCCATCATTGCCACGTTGGCCTGTCTAATGGCCTCCTGATCGGCTACTCTGGCCTGCATCTCAGCCAATGCAGTCAGGATAGGATCGGGTTGATCCTCATAAGTGTCTCGTGTTCTCTCGGATCTTACCATGACTCTGCACAAGTTACACAATTAATGAGTTGATCAGGCCCACGCAATGTGATCACATATGCATTATCATAATAACATTCGACGGAGTAAACACATAAGACGGACACAACCAAACAACCTAGCAATTGCAATACATACAGGCTTTTCCCTCGAACCATTTCTCTGATACCATAAATGTAACACCCCGTATATATCCGGTAATGTTATCATACTATCGTATTAAGCTGCGCTTAATTAAAAATGCGGAATATCTTTTTCTTTTCAATTATGATGCCATTATCATTACCAACTTGCTTATTAATCAGTTAATAAAAACATTGCCTGTATATACTTGCAATAAAACAGCTAACTGAAATACCTCATTAAATAAATAACATAAGCATTTGTCTCTAGTCACGGAACTACGACACGTAGACCGGACCAACTATCAGTTTATACAACTCAGCTCAAAGTACTAACATAAAGTGACATGGACAAACCCCATGCTCACACAAATAAGGCAACAAGCCCATCATCAGTCTCAACATCAACAATGCAATAATGAAGGTGCGGAAAACATAAACAGCATCCAATCCAGTCATGCTATCATCAAGGCAGTCATAACAATAATCATCAATCATGCTCTGGCCTCTTGCCACCAGAGACATCAACCCCCATACTACCTGAACCTGAAATAAGCATTCCCCAAACGTGGGGTGAGATCTCTTAACAAGAAATCTCAGTAAGACAAGGGGTCCTTAAGGATCTTCCACCCCAAGCTCACTTACATGTGCAATATAAGTTTAAAAGCAGTTCATCATCATCAGATCTAAAACAATGCAATGCAGCAGATAATCATGTCATGTGTGTCAATACTATTCTACTGGCCAGAAAAATGCAGGAATACGTCTATCTCCTACATATAGTGCAAGACGCCACTTGCATCCACCCCGGATCACCATATTGTATGACGCCACATACTCAGGCTTACCGTCAAGATGGAACAACACATGCATATTAAAAGCCATTACATGTAAAGTTCAATCAACATTTCATATATCCAAAAGCATGTAACACATCATGCATAAACCATACCCCCATGGGACATGGTGGAACCACAACATGGCTAAATTGAGGACACGAAAGCTTACCTTGCAAGCTAACACCCAAAGCTAAGAGTCCACGACTCAAAGTCCAAACACAGCAGAATCACAATCTGTTATGGACCAACACTATATCAATAATTATTCACCTCAAGCATACAACTCAAAGACAACGCCTTTCCTTTACATTTTACGTCTTAAGGCTCCATACCAAGCCATAAGCCTTAATCACTTGATTCTGACTTAGTTCATTAATTACAGAAGTTCCACTTCATCAATCTAGGGTCCACAAACCCCCAAAGCCTACTGTATGCACAGTAAAGCTACTGTTCTTCGAAATCCCAGAATATCCGGATATTCCTCGGGGATATATCCGGATATGCAATATCCGGATATCTTACTGACCATATCCGGATATACAATATCTGGATATCTAGATCCCCATATCTGGATATCTAATATCCGAACACCATATCCGGATATCCAATATCCGGATACCATATCCAGATATCTAATATCCGGATATCTATTCGATAAATATCCGGATATTTCACGACAGAATGCAGTTTCTGCATTTCGTGAAGATATTCTTCCAAGGTTCCATTTTTAACATTTCAACATGTTAAAGCATGCATTTTTATACCCACTTAGGTTATCATTCCAGTTGGTTACTTACTTAACCCACTTACATGCAAAGACACATCTTTTACTCATCAAAACATAAGACCAAGGTGGGTGACACTTACCAAAGCTCAAAACAGAGCAAGAAAGGCTCTTGGAGCTCACCACACTGCCTCTCAAGGTCTGACCTTCAAGGCACACGAAAATGGCAACACAAGCTTGGTTCTTTCTTCCCAAAGGGAGCTCCTTGAAGCTCAAAATGCCACTACAAGGCTGCACTCAACCCAAGCACCACCAAGTCAGCTCCACAGCCCCTCACACAGCCCCTCACAATGATGCTCCCAAGTGTTTACAAGAAGAAAAGAGGAGGATCAAGGCAAAAGGTGCCAACTTTCTCAAGAGTGGAGAAGAAAAACCCAAAGGAGCAGCCAAACTGATCAGCCTCCCTCAATCTCACGTAGAGAATTCTGATGCCTAGGGTTTTGTGCCCATAATAGGCATATATATAGCCACTTAAGCTTAAAACACACAGTATTAGCTTTAATTGCTACACTTAGCATTTTAACCCCAAACTTTGGAATCTTAACCTACTCAATTTTACAAGAATTATCATATTTTTATTTTATTTTTCGGAGCACCTTTTCGGTACGCGCTTTTCCATAGCCAGTATCAGTTCTGGCATCAGATCTCATTATTATGACTTGAAACTCGTTTTACAAGTCCTACATATTATTCTAGTAATTATCATGCATTTATTATAATTTTCCGGGATACTTTTTTGGTACGCATTTATACCGACTAGCAGAACCGGTATCACTTTTCTTCCGAAAAGTGACTTTCAGCATTCTTACCCACTAATTATAATTATTAAAGCCTTATAATAATTATTAGGGTCAATTATGAAATTATTTCCTAATTATCACAATTAAATCATTAATTAACTTAATTAGTGGTGCAGGTTCTTACATTCACCCCTCTTTTTAAAGTATTTTGTCCTCAAAATCAGAATATACCTATCTCAAAATCAGAATATACTTATATATTAATTAGAAAATCAATCTAAAACCTAGCAAAAAAGATAGAAAGAAGATGAGAAAAGAAAATACCCAAATATTTGAGCTTAGAAAAAAAATAGAAATATGGTGAACAATCGGAGGCTAAAAAAAAATTAGGAAATGCTCAGGGGAACAATCGGGGCTAAAAAAAACCAGAGGCTTTTGCTGCGAACAAGGAAAATAAAATGAGATACCAATATGATACTTAGGGGCTTTGTTTTAAGTAGATATAGAGTAAAAAAAAGTAGATATAGAGTCGGTTTCTAAATGAGCCACCACGACACCCGCCTTTATATCCCGCTTTTCTTGTAGTGATAACTGAAATAACAATGCAACAATACATATAAAATTAATATCGTTAGAACATATATTTATTTTTGCATTAGTTTATTAACTTTTTGGGCTTCGTTGAATGTTGCGTGTAAAGAATAAAATATTTTGCAAATATAATTTTTACATAATTTATGATATGATGGGTGAGTATGTAAGAGGACAAATATGCATTGCACACATGGTATAAATAATTAACATGAAAGTATTTAGATTGCACACATTGTAAGAGGACAAATATTATTTCAAGATATTCGATTATATAATATTATATAAAAGTATTGATATTGTATTTGAAAAAAAATGTTAATTATTTAGGCACACATGTATTTTAAAGGATTTTAATAGAATTAATAAGATTTGAAAAGATAATATGGATTTATAAGATTTAAAAAAAGCGTAAACATTCAAAGGTGATTCTTAATAAGGATAATCAAATCAAAAATTTAGATGCATAAAATTCATTAAAACTTTGTGATACTTTCGCATGCTATTAGTGCGGTGGAGCATGTTATTCACATTTAAAAAAATTTATTTCATTTTCATCAATATTTTTTAAAAATGTTTATTAAAAGGCTTTAATGTTTTTACAGTGAATGTAGATAAGTTATCTACATTCGCTCCCAAAAGACGTCATTTGGGATTGAAAAATTAAAAAACTATAATGAAAAAAACTATTATAACTCTCAAATAACTTATAAATACAAAAATACCTTGATTTTCATGTAGCAGATGCTACACAAGAAGAAGATTGTAGAAATGATAAGAAGAGGAGAAGAGGGAATTGAGAGAGAAAGAGTCAAGGGAGAGATGAGAAATTCCAATAATTTTCTGATATCATTTCTTAACACCACACACCTACTTATAACTATGAAGGATGGACGTTACAAAAGAAAATACTATTACAATTAACGTTACAAAAGAAAACATTATTACAATTAACGTTATAAAAGAAAACACTATTATAATTAACGTTACAATTACAATTACAACGGTTACATTCCATTACCGTTATATTATATTCCATCCGTTACATTACCGTTATATTATATTTCATCCGTTACATTCCATCGCCCTTCGAACCAACCTCATCTTCGAGGTTGAGTTATAACAATACCAGGGTCAAAGATAACAATATCAGGTTTTTGACCAGGTGCCTTCTTAAATGAGAGTAAAAGCTCCCTGATCAAACCACCATAAACTACACCATGCTGTGGATCTTTCCAACATTTGCAAAGATCTTCAATGAGTTCTTCACTATGAGGCTGAGCATAAACCAACCCTACATACTTTGTTACTTCTGGCCAGTCCTGGGATGCTATAACAACAACAATTGATGGGCAAGAATCCTCTCCAGATTCTGGATGAGTTACATCTTTTCCCAAAATTGGAGCAACAAATTCAATTATAGGTAGTGGTTCAATGAATGCCATTGATGACATATCAATGTTAAGTGACAATCCCATCTGAGTAGGTCGTATACTCTGGTAGAAACCATGCCATGATTGAAGGGCACCACCGTCTGTAGTCGTAGGGGCTTTGGGTTTCCTTAATCGCTGACGCCACACAAGATATCCACGAAATATCCTTTGAATCCTAGTAGTAGCAGCTATATCCTCCAGATCAACATGCATCTTATCGATATCAGCCCTAATCTTTGTTAAATCAGATCGCAACTCAGCTCGAACCCTTGCGAAGTCAGCACGCGATTCTGTAAGGGACTGGTCGATTGCATGAAGTATTATAGTGATATCATCCCAGCATGATGGAATGGTAGGTGCGATGGAAGGGTGAAATTGGGGATCAACGATTTGGTGTGGAAGAGGATGAATGTCACTTTTAGCTATGGAGGAAAAGTAGATCGATGAAAGAAACATTGTAGCAGATGCTATAGAAGAAGAAGATTGTAAAAAGGATAAGAAGAGGAGAAGAGGGAATTGAGAAAGAAAAAGTCAAGTGAGAGATGAGAAATTCCAATAATTTTCTGATATCATTTCTTAACACCACACACCTACTTATAACCATGAAGGATGGACGTTACAAAACAAAACACTATTACAATTAACGTTACAAAAGAAAACATTATTACAATTAACGTTACAAAAGAAAACACTATTACAATTAACGTTACAATTACCGTTACAACAGTTACATTCCATTACCGTTATATAATATTTCATCCTTTATATTACCGTTATATTATATTTTATCCGTTACATTCCACCTCAAAATGACGTCGTCTTAGACTCAATGTAGATAAGTTATCTACATTGACCGTAGAAAAAGTGAACCCTTATTAAAATTATTGTATGAAATTATTTATAGTAAATGCAAATGTATTTATACCAATTTAATAGATCTTAAAGTGAAAAAGTTGACATATGTACTATGCAATGGCATTATTCTTCTGCTCATTGTCTTGCCAAACAGTTACTTGCATTTATTATGGTATGAGAATGCTTAAAATTGTTCAGTAGATTCTCTTTTAATTTTGTGATGAAAGCAAGTTATGCAATAACAACAGGAATTCTTTTCCTTGATATTCAACAAATGAATATTGATGTTTTGTCTCTCATGTATGCCTAATAATATATGACGCATAAAAAGTCTTGAGAGATTTTTATTGGCAGTATATTATTTGTTAATCATGTTTATTGTCAACGTATTACTAGTGGTACAATTATATATAAAAAAGTAAAATAAAATGTAACACATCGTTAAAGACAACAAGCAATAAATCATCGATTAATCATGAAGAAGAATAGGATAAGAAGGAATACCAAAATCAGAGAAAATATATGAGAGTAAAAAAAAAAACATACCTTGGCTTTAAGAAAATGCTATGGTAGATTGTGAGACATTGCAAAAAAACATACCTTGGCTTTAAGAAAATGCTATGGTAGATTGTGAGACATTGCAATAAATAAATTTCAAAAAATCTCAGGGGTTTCCAAGATTAATTGCAAAAAACTCGATACCAAATTTTATCATGAACAAAAATCCCAATGTTTTCAAGATCAATTGCAAAAAATTTTATACAAAATTTTATCATGAACTTTAGGTTCTATATGCAAATTTTGATTATTTTAATAAATAAGAAAATAGTGGGTCTTATAATCATACATGCATAACTCTGATAACAAATGAAGAAGATAATATTCTTCACATTGGTAAAGCCCAAAAGTAGGAACAAGAAGATACTACTGCGTGAAGGGTTAGCATAGATATATGGAGAGTTGTTTAGTAAGATATCAAGTTACATCTACAGATTGAGAAAATATATTAGGTTTTACTTTTTTTATTCTTGTTTTTTGGTAATCTACTTTTTTTATTAGTATCATTGCATTTCTTTATTTTTTTATTAACTCTTGTAATTTTGAATGTTTGTTAAAAATTCATATTATTTTTTAAAATTTATAAATTCATATTGTCCTTTCAAATTTTTAAAATTCTATTAAAATCGTTTAAAATCCAATCTTATAAAATCTTCATTATAAAATAGTCTTTAAAGTCACTATAATTATGGATAGTTTTTTTAAATTTATAAGACTTTTTATCTCCAAATTAATAGCCTTTTAAAATTTTAATCCAATACACCCCTTAGGTGAGATTGTGAGAGACACACGTTATTTATACTTCTTACAAAAAGTCTCACAAAATTCACACTAATTGAAAATCCATTAAAAACCTTAATCTTTGAATACTACAAGATTATTTTTCCTTTGTTTAAAATTCTAATTGAATACTACTAGGTTTAGAAAGACTCTAAAACGTTATTTTACAATCCTAATTAAATACTAATAAATTTTTTATCCAAAAATAACATATTAAAATCGTTTAAAATCTCAATCCAATACACCCCTTAAAACTAAGGTTAAGATTGTCTACCAAAAAAAAAAAACTAAGGTTAAGTTTTAAAAGAATATGAATTTGATGATGGATACATTGTCTGAATTTGGTTATTTGTGACAAAACCCAAATATTCAATTGTCGATTTTTTTTTCTTATCTTTTTCCTTTTTACCTCAATTTACAAAAAGAGAAAACAAATAAACAATATTAAATCTAATTATTCAATTGTGAATTTGAATTAAAATTTTTACTATATTTAAACGTGAGGGAGAAAAGGACACAAAATCATAAATATCTTCTCGAGTTTCTTATTTTATTTTTTTGGTAATCTCTCGAGTTTCTTATTTGTTGCAAAGCATGCATTTCAGATTTTCAAAATATGGAAATATTAAACTCCCTCCAATTTAATCTTTTTTAATTTATTCTTAGTTTAATGTTAACATAACATATTTTATATTATCATTTAATATTCTATTTATGTAGGGTTTGTTTTTTCTAAGGTTAAGATTGTCTACCAAAAAAAAAAAAAACTAAGGTTAAGTTTTAAAAGAATATGAATTTGATGATGGATACATTGTCTGAATTTGGTTATTTGTGACAAAACCCAAATATTCAATTGTCGATTTTTGTCCTTATCTTTTTCCTTTTTACCTCAGTTTACAAAAAGAGAAAACGAATAAACAATATTAAATCTAATTATTCAATTGTGAATTTGAATTAAAATTTTTACTATATTTAAACGTGAGGGAGAAAAGGACACAAAATCATAAATATCTTCTCGAGTTTCTTATTTTATTTTTTTGGTAATCTCTCGAGTTTCTTATTTGTTGCAAAGCATGCATTTCAGATTTTCAAAATATGGAAATATTAAACTCCCTCCAATTTAATCTTTTTTAATTTATTCTTAGTTTAATGTTAACATAACATATTTTATATTATCATTTAATATTCTATTTATGTAGGGTTCGTTTTTTCTACAATGAATGTAGATAATTTATCTACAGTGAGCCCGAAACGATGTCGTTTTGAGGTGGAAATCAATGTATTTTTATAATTATAATTTATTTCAGGGTTATAATAGTCCTTTTCATTAAATTTTAATTTTTCGACCCAAAACGACGTCGTTTTAGGAGCAAATGTAGATAACTTATCTACATCCACTTTAGAAACATTAAAGCCATTTATGTATTATTAATTGAAACAAGATATTTAGAAGGAACGAATTATTCCAACTCGATATCTTTAATAATTTCTTACAATTTCATAAAAAATTTATCTTCTAAGTATTTTTTTGGTTTCAATATTTTCTATTAGAGCTCTCTTGTTTATTTATTGAACACAATGATGTGAATTGAGTTTTAATGAATTCTAATATGTAAAGTAAGTAGTTTCATATTTTCGGTCTGAAAAAACTTGGTCTGGCATTTTAGGAATGATTTGTTTACAAATTACACTAAGTATGATTAGTGTATGACCGGTCAGATATAATGTAGTTTGTAATAGTTTGTAAACAAAAAGTTTGTTAATATAACCTCCCTCTAGCATTTTGGAAGTATGTAGATAACTTATCTACATCCACTTTAGAAATATTAAAGCCATTTATGTATTATTAATTGAAACAAGATATTTAGAAGGAACGAATTATTCCAACTCGATATCTTTAATAATTTCTTACAATTTCATAAAAAAATTATCTTCTAAGTATTTTTTTGGTTTCAATATTTTCTATTAGAGCTCTCTTGTTTATTTATTGAACACAATGATGTGAATTGAGTTTTAATGAATTCTAATATGTAAAGTAAGTAGTTTCATATTTTCGGTCTGAAAAAACATGGTCTGGCATTTTAGGAATGATTCGTTTACAAATTACACTAAGTATGATTAGTGTATGACCGGTCAAATATAATATAGTTTGTAATAGTTTGTAAACAAAAAGTTTGTTAATATAACCTCCCTCTAGCATTTTGGAAGTATGTTCCCGCCGCTCTGACGATTTGAAAGGCCTTCAACGATAGTGGGAATTCTCCGAAAGACTTGGTTGGATGCGGGACCTACTCCACGAGGTACAGATGTTGAAGATATTATAACAAACTCTCTTTTCGTATTAGTAGGGATTCTTTAGGATTGGTCTAATGGTGAAGGTTTAGGTAATTTGTATGAGGTTGTAAATTCGAACCTCAATATCACCCTTGTATACAAAAAATAGAGGTTTAAAATACCATATGGCCATTGACTCAACGATTCCCATTATATATAAACACGAGATAAGGATAATTTATATTGATATTAAAATCATCATTTTAATTAAAAATGGAAATACTCTAAGTGTTTTTTTTTGGTAAACCTCTAAGTATTCTATTTATTATTGACTTTATATCTAAACAAACAGGATTTAATATTTCTCATAATGTAGGAGATAAATTCATGATATTAACATCTCTCCTGTCGCAGGAGATAACTTTATCTCCTGATACAGGAAAAATAAAAATAATTTTAGTAAAATTTATTATACAAGAGGAATGTAAAATTTCTAAAATACCTATTATTTTTAATCTTAAACCCCAAAATGAAGTTATATTAAGGTTGCAGGAGATAAACTTATCTCATTTGATATGAATTTTTTTTTTCTCTAAATTTGTTTCTAACACACACATAAAAGTGTGTGGAGCCTATGTAAGCCATGTTAGGAGAAGAGAAAGAGAAAAAAATATAGGCCTCACAAATTTATATGTGGTATAGGAGATAAATGTATCTCCTACAATATGAGAAGGAATAAACCCAAATATTATTTACCAATTACTAATCAATCATGCATAAGAATCATTGCTCTTTCCCATTTTCCTAAAAGAGAAAAAACAATCAACTAATTAAGTTATCTACAACATCATTAATCATCGATTTCCAAATGCAATTGAAAATGAAGTCTTTTAGCAGCATGTTTTACAGCCATAAGAATATAAAAGTGAAAAAACCGCCGCTAAATGTTCTTAAAAACATTTTAGAAAAGCCACTAAATTTTTAAAAAAAGATAAATAAATAATTAAATTATTTCAAAACAGATAACGTCGCTAAAAATAAAATAACCAGTTTTCATTGGAATTACAAAGAGAAACAAATGTATTTGTATATGCATAACTCAAATATTAATGTATTTTTTATTTTTCAAAGAATTAAATAAAATTCAAGGTCATTTTCATATGCATGAATCAAATAAAACATTCCTCTCAATGTTACCAAAAAGATGAGTGTTACACTATATTAGCTTGCATGCACAGAAATACCATATTAAGATCTTCAGTCTCAAGGTGAAGAAAAGCAATAAAGTGCCCTAACAAATTGATATTTTCTTTAAAAAATAAAACAACCTTTTATTGGCCAGAAAAATTAAATATACTTAAACAAGTATAAGGACATTCAAATCATGAAATATATTTCTTATAATTTAAATCTTGTATGTCTAAGAAAAACATAAAGATAATCAATCCCTAAATCAAAATTGTTTCCTAATTAAAAAGGCATAAATTATAAATTATTTTAGAAGTGAATAAAAAAACTAAAGCCCTTCACTCAGATAAATTATCATCTAAAAAAAAGATTTAATAGTTAACCCTCAATTCCTTGTAGGGTTAACCTTTAATCCCATGAGGAACCCTAATTCCTTGCAATATTTCTCATGGGATCAAGCAATGAACGCGATAATTTAAGCATCTGCAATCAGATAAACGTCTATTCCTAGCACGCATACAGATCGTTATCTTCTAGGAAGCAAGGACACTTGTAAAAACAGGAAGAGTCGGGTCCGACACGGTGTCGGACACGCGGTTGACTTTTTCCGACACGCGAATTTGACCGTGTCCGACACGGTCAAATGGCATTTTTGTAATTTTGTTTTATTTTTTTAATTTTTTTTAAAATTCTTTTTAATTTTTTTTAAATTTTTTTAAATTAAAAAAAAATTAAAATAGATTAATAAAGCTTCCACCTGATCATATCAATTTTATTTTTTTTGTCTTTTTTCCCCTTAAGTAGATAAGAGATCATCTCAGCATCATTGTTGTCAATTCCTATTACGCTCTTGTTGTATCTCATTCTCTCTGATCTCTCTTTCTAATATGATTTGTTCTGTCTATCTGATATTATATCTATCTCATCCCAGTTTTTATTTTTTTTTATTAAAGCTTCCATCTTTTTAACGTGTTGATGGGTATTATTAATTTAGTTTAATTTTGTTGTTAAATTATTAAATATTAAATGAAATATACACTATATAAATTAAAAATATTATTTAATATTAAAACATGTCCCAACGTGTCGAAATCCATAATTTTTTAGGATTGACGTGTCGGAGTGTCGTGTCGTGTCGTGTCATGTGTCGCGTGTCATATCGGTGCTACATAGGTTATCTTACCCCATTTCGAGATCAAAACCCCAATATTCCTATCTAGGGTTTTGATCCTCAGAATATCCCCAACTATCAGATTGATCAATTCTAACTCAAAATTCGCGCAGAGTAATGATAAAAATAATTATATAAACGAACAAATATAAATTCCTTCGTATCAAGGGTTCACTTATGGATCGTGACCCTGATTACAATAAAGAGATATAGCCAATCAACATCATGATCGCTGATCTAAAATTCAGCATAAACTAAAAATGAAAGGGAAAGAAAATACAAAGAGGACACCCAAGATGAAGAACACGAAGAACTCCACGGCTGCCTCCTCTCCTTCCAAGTCTCCAAATCTGAATGCCCTAATTCTGTAATGAGGGCTATTTATAATTTGTTTCTTCCTTTCCAAAAATGCCCTTCAGAAACACGGCGCATCCATCCCGCAAATCAGCGCCAGTTGGCACAAGTTCGCGCGGTGCTACTGCCTGATTTGCAAAATCCGGTACTGAATGTTCGTAAAACGGCACCAGTAGGCACCATAGTGGCGCTACTTGGCGCATCTTTCTTCTTTGGGGCACTAACTGGCGCCATTCTTCTTCAATTTGGGCGCCAATTAGCGCCATGATTCTGCAATTTATTTTTGTCTTGGTTTGGAGCTAAGTGGCGCCACTTTGGTGCTATTTAGCGCCACTTTACTGACTTCGCTGAAAAGTTCGTAAACTGGCGCGGGTTCGCGCAAGTGTGTTGCCGGTCTGCGCCATGCTTCTGGAATTATGGACTTGCATCAACAACCTTTTATAATTTGTAGTTTTCACTCCTTTTACCTGTATAAATACAACCAATAGGTGAGAAGTATAATTGAAAAGAAAGAATCAATATAATTAGCATATATATATATATATATATATATATATATATATATATATATATATATATATATATAGGATACCAAAATTTTCTACTACCAACTTACTACCTATCTAATCACCATTGAATCAAAGAGAGAGAATGTTAAAAGTTTTTAAAAAAAAGAGAAAATGTTGATCCAATGGTGATTAGATAGGTAGTAAGTTGGTAGTAGGAAATTTTGGTAGTAAGAATATCTCTGCTCTATATATATATATATATATATATATATATATATATATATATAAGTTGCTCTTTTTTGAATCAATTCTTATCAATTTTAACACAAAAAACTACACTTGCCAGAGGCATATCAATAACACTTCTAAGGATCACATTAAAAGACAGTCAATCCATAAAAGACCAACATCAAAATCGAAACAAGAAGCTGACGCAAGGACTCTGATACTACCAATTTGCCACCACCATTCCACCAAAGAGACAGAACATACAAAATTCAGGAAAATATATATAATAAAAAAAACATCTTAATTGCTTCAATTCTCTTACACTCAACCCTATTTCAATTCCAGTACCAGACAAAGATAAAAAATTTCCGTTACAATTGAAAAAAATGCTCAACAACCACTCACAACACACAAATCCCTGATCCACACACGCCTCAAATTCAACTTAAACTCCAACTAAGCAAAACAATTAACCGAGTAGAAGGAAAAAAAATACGCATAATAATAAAATAAAAAGTAGAAACAACCAAATAGAACATCGAATCCTAGTTTCGCAATCAGCATAGAACAATTTTCCCACATTTTCCCGGGAAACAAACAGAGCATTAAAGAGTTCGAAGTAGTGATTGGTCGTAACCTTGTTGAAGAAGATTTGGCCATTTGAGAGTGCAATGTAGAGAAGAAGATAAGCATATTTTTTCTCACAGAATTGTGCTACTGCCACGTTTGTATACAAAATCAATGGGTTCAATGCTTAAAGCGATGTAGAATATCATCAACTTACCTTGTTTGATCTCCACTTGCTAAATCTCCAGCTTCTTGAGTACGTAACCTCTTTCTAGAACGCATGAAGTCATAGACCATATCTGTCCAGCCATGCGACTTCAAAGTTGACTTTGCTTCTTTCCCAAGACTGAGTTGTATTTTGAAACATAGTATCAGAATCAGGCATATAATGCAAATTTTAGAAAGAAAACAACATCAGAAATTCAGAATCAGACACAGTGAATAATTTATCAAGTAGAGGTGTCGAACTGATTGTCAAAGGAAATAAATACATAAATTTGAACAAGTGTGTATACAATTTTGGGCATGAAAAAAGAAGGTAACAAGCATGATTTCAGCAAAGCATGAATAAATAAGACTAAAATATCCTAAAAAATATATCATCAAAATATTTTTGCATGTCAGGTATTGAATAGAGAGGGAAGGAAATGAAGAAATGATTAAATAATGAAATGAGGGAAAAAAAAGTTATTGTGGAGCATCCACTAACATTACTGATTGCACAATGTTTGCTTCAGATGGGAATGACTAAGTTTGTATACAAAATTAATGGGTTCAATGCTTAAAGCGATGTAGAATATCATCAAACTTACCTTGTTTGATCTCCACTTGCTAAATTTCCAGCTTCTTGAGCACGTAACCTCTTTCTAGAACACATGAAGTCATAGACCATATCTGTCCAGCCACGCGACTTCAAAGTTGACTTTGCTTCTTTCCCAAGATTGAGTTATATTTTGAAACATAGTATTAGAATCACGGATATAATGAAATTTTTAGAAAGAAAACAGCATCAGAAATTCAGAATCAGACATAGTGAATAATTTAGCAAGCAGAGGTATCGAACTGATTGTCAAAGGAAACAAATACATAAATGTGAACAAGTGTGTATACAATTTTGGGCATGAAAAAAGAAGGTAACAAGCATGATTTCAGCAAAGCATCAATAAATAAGACTAAAATATCCTAAAAAAATATATCATCAAAATATTTTAGCATGTCAGGTATTGAATAAAGAGAGAAGGAAAGGAAGAAATAATTAAATAATGAAATGAGGGAAAAAAGTTATTGTGGAGCTTCCACTAACATTACTGATTGCACAATGTTTCCTTCAGATGGGAATGGGTAAGTTTATATACAAAAGTAATGGGTTCAATGCTTAAAGCGATGTAGAATATCATCAAACTTACCTTGTTTGATCTCCACTTGCTAAATTTCCAGCTTCTTGAGCACGTAAACTCTTTCTAAAACGCATGAAGTCATAGACCGTATCTGTCCAGCCACACGACTTCAATGTTGACTTTGCTTCTTTTCCAAGACTGCGTTATATTTTGAAACATAGTATCAGAATCAGGCATATAATGAAATTTTTAGAAAGAAAATAGCATCAGAAATTCAGAATCAGACACAGTGAATATTTTAGCAAGTAGAGGTGTCGAACTGATTGTCAAAGGAAATAAATACATAAATGTTAACAAGTGTGTATACAATTTTGGGCATGAAAAAAGAAGGTAACAAGCATGATTTCAGCACAACATGAATAAATAAGACTAAAATATCTTGAGAAAATATATCATCAACATATTTTAGCATATCAGGTATTGAATAGAGAGAGAAGGAAAGGAAGAAATAATTAAATAATAAAATGAGGGAAAAAAGTTATTGTGGAGCATCCACTAACGTTACTGCTTGCACAATGTTTCCTTCAGATGGGAATGGCTAAGTGACGGGGATGCCAAAAGACATGTAACCGATTCTTGTATGCCCTTCCTCACTAATAAGGTTATCGAAACAATAAAAAAAACAAATATCAAAGCCTCAACAGAATTAAGACTTTAACAAAACAATGTCAAACATTAACTAACTTTGACAGTCCAAACCCAACTACCAAAGTCTCAATCTTAGTAATAAAAAACACATTCAAAAGTATGAGACAAAAAATATCAATATACACCAGAAAAAAAACATGCTTAGGCATCACTAAAAAATATATTTATTTAACATATTAAACTAAAATTAGTAAGAAAAAAAAAGATGAGTCTCATTATGTCATACCCGTCCTTCATCTCTTGAACTCTTGCTTGAGACTGACCATCTTGGGCAAGCAAAATGCATGGAACCTCCAGTATCTTTCTCTTATTTCCCAATAATTTAGGTTGGATGTTGATGCCATTGCTTTCTTGCTTAAAGTTGTCAGGCCCTCTACCTGTTATTACCTTGCTTCTATCAGTATCTTCCGGAGGATCTGATTTCACAGAATGCATATCAACTGTCCGAATATCAGAGTATCCAAGAATATCTTCCGGAGGAACTGGCCTTTGGTTAGTTCAAGAGAAAAAAAGAATATAAGCCTTTTCTGACAAAACTTGTTGCAAGGTTGCAACTGTCACACGAGAATCATCACAGCGATACCACCTACCCATTGCATCCTGTGAACAAAATAGGAAATTAGATCCTGGCATATTTGGGAATGAATGTATTGGCTACATAGTTGTGTACAGATTAACTATAAATTCACAAACCTTTATATAAGCATAATAGTGACCAGATTCCGGGGAGTCGCCTGAATGCACAATAGTGTAACACCCCGTTACCGGACCAGTGTGTTATCACCAAATATGATATTAAGCGCAGTTACAATCACAGCGTTTCATTTATAAAATACGGGTAAACTTTTTTCTTTTTAACATCTTTTACAACATTTAAAAGCACTGTGATAATAACTCAAAACTTATTGCGGAATGATTGATACCAAAGCCTAATACCATACACTCTTTTGTTTAGAGGTTGCCAAGTGACTCCCATAAACCAACAAGGCAAAAACTCGTTCTATCCATTTTTATCACTAAATGTCTTAACCCTTTTATTTACTCCAACAAATTTTAAACCTATCAAATGCTTCTTATTTATTAGTATGTTAAAGATTTCTTCGTTAGCTACGCGTGGTTTCAAACCGCGCACAATTTGGAGCTCTGTAGCTCAAGTTATGCTAATTTTACTAACTCATTTTTTTTTTCGCACGGCAGGGCGCTTAAGCCCCCATTGGGCGCTTAAGCCCCCAACTTGGGCGCTTAAGCCCCCATTTGGGCGCTTAAGCCCCCAGCGACAGAGGGTTTTTCCCACTCACAGGTGCATCATGTAACAGCCCGTTACGTACCGGTATTGTTAACATTAATTATGATATTAAGCGCAGTTACAATCACAGCAGTTCATTTATAAAAATGAGAGTAAACTTCTTCCGATTATTACGCGAACAGTAAAAGTATAAAAAACGTAATAATAAAAAGCTGTGACCGTAACTGAAACACTAGCGGAAGACTTTCTTAACTATTTATACACTTTAATTTATTACCTACAAGATACTAAGGGGTTCCCATAAACCCACTTAGCCAATTCCTCACTTTTTACGTTTTTACCACTTAACAGGATTTGCCAATCTGTTTTTCTACGAACACAAAATAAAAATCCAAACTTAAAATCCAGGTTATCTTTTTTCCTTATCCACTTACCTTTCTATCAAGCTATCACACACTCAATTCCGAGCTCGTGAGCTCCGGTTATCGCCGTTTGAAGTTGGACAAACAACATTGCCTACCAACTCCAAAACAGCCTAAAACCTCCAAACTTCACTGATTAAACTGTACCTAACCACAAGGACACTGCCTCTCAAAATTTTACACCATAAACTAGACACCTCAAACTTCGATTTGATATATCATACGCTTAATTTGACCAAGTAACGAAGCGGGAATTAATTTCCCAACACAGACCCGAATCTGCCCACTGGTGCTGGCCAGAACAGGGCAGTGTGTGACAACAGCTCCCATGGACTGCGCACACCACCAATGAACCTAGGCTTTTGACACAACGTAGGGGACATCTTAAGCTTCAAAATGGCGTATGGCACGTCCCAATCGGACCACTATGGAGAGAGATACGCTCCTCCAAAGTTCACCCAAAAACTGCCAATTCTACAGAAAATTCGCCAGAGTTTCTTTTGTATTTCCAAGAATTCCCAAATTTGCATAACCTGTTTAACACCACTGATACACCTGAAATCCAGCAAAATCCAATGGGTGGCACACACAAGGACCAACAACGCCTTGGGGCACTTACAACCCAATCCAATTTATACTTAAAACATAAACAGTTCACTTTAAATCCTTAACTCATTTCAATCACAAAAGTCCACTTACATGCAATTTCTCAACATAACATAAACCATAAATCTAATATCATTATGCCACTATACTTCTCAATTACATATCACATATTACAATTCATGCCTTTCACTTACATCTTTCAACATAAACTTAGAATGATAAATATGATACACTTAGGCAAAATATACATGATCTTCCTATGGGCCCCTTGCCCGCCACTCCTGTGCCACTGCAACCTCCTGAAATAAATGCCCCGAGACGGGGTGAGATATACGAATATATCTCAGTAACCCAGAGGTTCTGGAGAAAACTCCGCCCAATGGTTCACTTCGATGTATATAAATAACATAAAACAACATCACTGTTATAAAACGGGATAAAGCAAGGGATTTAGAGAAAAGGGGAATATATCAGAACAACTACGACATGCGGGATGGTAGCTACCAATACCACGCCATGTCCTCGGCTATACGCCTATGGGTACTACCCCTGGCGTGTTCATAGAACAACCCACCAAGGTACCCCTTCCAACCATATACACCCGAGACAACCTAGTGTGCTCCTATCCGGATAACACACCACGACCCTGGGTCAACTGGAACTCCCTCTCGGAGACCTATCCAGTGGCAGTCCGGAAACACTTGCCCGAAGGCTAAAAATATCTACTGGCCAGAGATCTGGTACATAAGTACCCACTGTGATAATGCACATGCATGCTCATGCTGTTCTACACTACTCATACACACTTCCTACCGTTGCCATCAACTAGCAAGGTGGAACACAAAAGGGGAACAAGCCCTAGTACCAAGAGGTTACCTTTCTTTTTCCTTCCACTGAGCTCCGTAGAACTCCACTTACAGCTTGATTCACAGGGAACGCCTACACAGAGGACCATTCCATACACTTAGAACTTTGAATCCACTCATGAATTTCAACATATCATGTGTAAACCACATCACTTAGCTCAATCCACTTGATTCAAAACCAAGGGCAATCCACTGTTTTACTGTTCCAAGTTTATATCCACGTACGGCAACCTATACAACCATGCATAGCCGTCAGTTTACGTCAAATTACGACAAAATGCAAAACACCAAAATCCCCCTTTTTCCCACTTGGTGGTTCAGCCATATTAGTGTTATTTAGGGATTTATTTTTCTAAATTTTCTTTCTCATTTTATTACACTTCAATAGGTTGCCAAAAGGCTAATTCAATCGTCATTTCTCCGTTTTACGTCTTTTACGCATCGTTTGCTAAATCTTTCACTCTAGGCTCTTTTATGCCAAATGACACCACTCATTATTTTTCATTGGTTCTTCCACTTTACAATCACAACACAACCCATCTAATTACCATTTAAAGCATGAAACATCATCCATGCAATTTACACAATATCATTTTACCTCTTTTTGCCTAAAGGCCGATTTGCTCACTAATTCACATCTAAGGAATTTCCATCAATTTTAACCACTCCACACCTCATATCATCCTATTATGTCATTATACAATCACACTACAATTCACTATACCACACATTAACACAAAACTCAAAAATCCATTTCATGCACTAAATTTTTTCTAAGTTAAAATTCACTTTTTTTCGCTTAAAATTTTCATTGCATTTCTAGCATTAATACATCATTCTAAGACATTATCATCTAATAGACATTTTCCATTTGAGCTCTCTAACAACACAAATCAAACAAGCCCTCTTTAGGGTGCATAAACAATTTCAAAAATAAATCTTCAAATCAATCCATGAGAGGTGTTGAAACTTACCCACAATTACGTCACAAGACTCCTCCTAGAACTCCACAAGCAATGGCTCAAGAAATCAACCCCAAAATCACAACATTCCCAAAAATTTCGTGGCTGTATATGCCTTTTTTCTCACAATAGAGAGGGTTTTGAGGGAAACTAATCGGTGGGTTGTGTTCGGATGATGATTTTCATCGAATTTCAAGACGAATCGTCCGATTCGGTTAAGAATTGATGAAGTTATGAAGAAATCAATCAAAGAAACAAAAAAAACGAAAATGGAAGGGGGAGGGGCCGTTGGGAAGGAAGAATACGGGAAAGAAATGAGAGGAATAGTGTTTAAGAATTGTTTATTTGACTTTAAGTGGGTACCGGATCCCACGTGATTTAAAACTCACCCGAATTTCCCTCCGGTCATCACTAAAATTCACTATTTAAAAACCTAATGAGAAATTATAATTTTTCATCTTAACAAAATCCTTTAATTTTACTCACTCAGATAAAAATTTAGAGCTTTCCGGTTGTTCGAAAAAACACTGCTTTAAGGTACAGCGCGCTCCGTTGACAAACTTCCACAAATTGACTTAACTCCCTTAAATATTATCAGAAATCATATTTCCTATTTCTATGGACCATTTAAAATCAATATTTGAAACCTAGAGCTCAAAATTCCACTGGCACATTTTACGGTGCAATCTGACTGCAGTATTTTTACCCGCGAAAAACACTATTCACTGATTTTTCTGAAACTTGCCTATCCACTCAATTTTTCGTTCTGAATCCATTTCCAGACTTATTTTTATCATCTGAGACCTCCTGCTCAATTTTTACCTTCCTAGGGTTGCGTGTTGGCTAATTACCGTTTTGCCCTTTCTTTGTATTTTGGCCTATTCTTTGGGATTTTCACTAATCCTTCACTTAATTTCTCACTTAACACTTTAATTACTTATTTTAGAATTATGAGGTGTTATACATCAGGGCGCTTAAGCCCCCATTTGGGCGCTTAAGCCCCCATTTGGGCGCTTAAGCCCCCTCAGACAGCTTCCTGCACTTGTGCAGGAACCACTGCAGGGCTGAGTTCCCGACCTTCTACCCCCCCCATTTCTAACTCCGATTAACCCCAAATTTTGACATGACATAGAGGGTAACTCCATCTTCAAAATGGTGTAAGGCCCAACCCTATTAGACCACAGTGGAGGGAGATAAGTTCTCCCAAAATTTGCTAAAAATACGCCAATTCCCTGAAAATTGGCCAGAGTTCCCTTTGTTTTTACAACAATCCCCAATCTTGCTAATGCAACCTAAAACACATATAGGGATATAAATTCACATGGGTGGCACACACAAGGACCAACAACGCCTTGGGGCACTTACAACCCATCACAGTCCATTTACATGTACAATATTCATAGATTTCAATCACCAAAGTTCTATTTCATGTTCCTATTAACCATACAATTAATCAATTCATAATTTAGGCTTAAAGCCCTTTACATTACATTCACATAATTCCAATACATCATAGGTGGCTATGGACAGATCCCATGCTCACACAGAATATACATATACATCAAAGTATAGTTATACATATACAAATGCATGGCATTTTCAACATGCACAAGTTCATGGCCTCAATTCAAAACATAAATTCTTATACTAAGTGTATCCAACTGAATCCTCTAACATGTGATGCCTTCTATATGCACCTCATGCTCCACTCCTCCAGGCTCAACCTAACCTGAAATGATGTCCCCAAACGCGGGGTGAGATATACAAATATATCTCAGTAAACCAAGGGCCATAGAGGCTTCTCCACCCCATGGCTCACTCAATGTGCAACAATAACATTATGTAAAAATGCATAACATACAATATCACCAACAACTGGAGACAAACCAAGAACATCCACAATTGGATTACGTTCGAGGACTCCATCATATAACTCCCGAGACCTTCCTGTTGCCTCTCCCATGGTTGAGACTCCATGGCAAAACCCAACTGGAACTCCTCATGAGCCCTATCCAGCGGAAGTCCCACGTTTGGATCATCCTGGTGCCGCTCCCAGAGTCGGCCCCACGGCAAAACCCGATTGGAATTCCCAGCGGAATTATCCAGCGGATGTCCAAACCAACACACGTCAACTAGCCAGTGACCAAACAATTTCACACATAACAAGCAATAAGCATGAAAGAACATAATCACACAATGCTATAAACACAAAATCCAACCACAACTTTCCACTAGGTGTGGTGGAGCACACAAGGGATTAAACCCCAGTTCCAAGGGTTTACCTCAACTCCGAGCCAATGCTCCATACGTAAGCTTCAAGCTTAATCCACTTCCATAGCGTCCAAGAGAGGCAACCTATATGATCAACAACATGATCCTCAATCAATCTCCATGCCAATACTCATTTATATAATTCATCATCAATTAGATTCACTTAGGCCCAATGGCTCACAACTAATAATTTATCCATTTCAATTACATTACCCTTTTACTACTCACCAATTCATAGATGAATAACTTACACTTCAATTTTACATCATCAACCAACCATTACCTCAATAGGTCGAATTACTCATGCCCATCAATCTAGGGGTATTCAATCCAATTCAACACTCATACTCATCATATAATCATATTAAAACATCATACCATTACTTATCAATCCACTTCTTTCACAGTTCAATTTTCACCAATCTTAGGCATCATGCAAAAATCCTAAGTTATGAGTATTTTTCACCAATAAATTTTATTGCATTTCTAGCTCAAATACATCATTCTAAGACATAATCATCTAATGCACATTTTCCATTTGAGCTCTCTAACTACACAAATCATCCCTAACAACTTCAACAAAAAAACCCATTTTTATACATTCATGAGACTCAAAGGAAATCAAGAATTCTTACCACCAATAGCTTGCAAATGTTCCTAGGAGTGATAATCAAGCCTCCTCCCAAGCCAAAGCTTCACCAATGCTCCCCAAAATCCTCAAATTCGCACAAATGGGGTGGAAAATGATCTCATCACACACTCACTTTCATGACTCTCTCAAGAAGGATAATATACTCACAACCTCACTACAAACAACTTTGGTGTTGGAACTTTATTGATTTGGTGGCTCAAAAGTGTGGAAAAGGGCAAGAAAGTTTCTTGCCCTTGCCTTCCATGGAGGAAATATAACACCTCATATATTTAAAAGTGTATTTTAATATTATATTGAGAAATGAAAATTGGTGGATTAGTGAAAATCCAAGGATTATGGCCAAAATGGGCAAAAAGGGCAAAATGGTAATTTGCCAACCGTGTGTTCTGAGGCTTAAATACTGAGTTAGAGATTTCATATGACAAAAATAATACTGGAAATGGAATCAGGGCGGAAAATTGAGTGAATAGGCAAATTTGGGAAAAATTGATGAATAATGATTTTTAAGTGTTAAATACTGTGGTGTGGGTGTACCGATAGGTGTGAAATTTTTATCAGTAGTTTGGAGAAATAAAAATATGTCATGGACTGGAAAAATATGTAGATTAAGAATTTATGATCGGAATTTTTATCGGGATTAAAGTTAGATCGCGTGTGGGACCCGTGTGACCGAAGTCACTTAGCCTCCCACCCTTTTTCTTCTTTCTTTCCTTCCTTTTCTTCTTCATTCTCGCGCGCCCCCCTGCAAAAAGGAACCAAAACCCCATTTCTTCACATTCTTGCCATTTCTTCATTTCTTCACCAAATCGCTTGATTTCGGTGTTGAAATCTATTGTAAACAACCTTCTAGATCCATTGGTAACACTCCCAGGCCTTGAATCCATCTCTTGGCTGCGTTTTTTGGGCAAAAACAGATCCGACCCACTTGTGTTCTTGGAGCTTTGTTGGAGTTTTGGTCTTCCTTTGGCTTAGTGGAGCCTTGGTGGTGAGCATACACTTGATTGTGAGTATGTTTGTGGTATTTTTGTGGTTGATTTTGTAGATCTAGGAATTTATGCTCTAAACCTTTGATTTTAGATGTGTGATGATAGAGAGCCCAAATGGAAAAATGCTATTAGATGAAAAGGCCTTAGAATCATGCTTGTAAGCTAGAAATGCTATGATAATTTTTGGTGAAAAAGTTAGGTTTTAACTTAGGAAAATTTGAGGAATTTTCATGAAAAATGAGTTTTGGTGTAATTTGGATTTGATGATTGTTGTAGGGTGCCTCACACGGACGTGATTGTAAAAGGTTGAATTGGAGCATACGTTTGGAACGGAGTTGCTCGTATTGAGGTAAACCCTTGGAACTTGGGTTTAATCCCTAGTGTGCTCCACCACACCTAGTGGAAGGTAGTGGTTGGATTATGTGGTTATGACATGGTGTGATTGTGTGCTTGTATGCATATTGCTTGGATTGTATGAAAATTGTTTGGTCACTGGCCAGTTGACGTGTGGAGTTTGGACATCCGCTGGGTTCATCCTTAGGAGAATGCCAGTCGGGTTTTGCCGTGGGGTCGACTCTGGGAGCGGCACCAGGATGATCCAAACGTGGGACATCCGCCGGATAGGGCTCATGAGGAGTTCCGGTTGGGTTTTGCCATGGAGTCTTCTCAACCATGGGAGAGGCGCTAGGATTGTCTCGGGAGTTATATGATGGAGTCCTTGAACATGAATCCATGCGTGGATGTTCTTGGGTTGTCTCCAGTTGGTTGGTGATATTGTATTGCTTGCATATTACATGATGTCATATTTATACATTTGAGTGAGCCATGGAGTGGAGAGAGCCTCTAGCTCCATTGGTTTACTGAGATATATCCGTATATCTCACCCCGTGTTTGGGGGACCACATTTCAGGTCACTATGAGCCGGGAGGAGCTTCAGGCAAGAAGCCCGCTTAGTGGACAATGGATTTGCATGCGGTGCATTGGGATTGCATGACATTTTGGAGGAGGACTATGGATTGCATATAGCATGTCATTAGTATTTTGAGACTTAGGTCATGAACATATTGCATGATGTTATTGCCATGCTTTTGTAGTGTTCATGATTGTATTCTAAGTCTTGTTTATTGCCTATTATTCATGACATGGATAACTGTATATTCTGAGTGAGCATGGGACTTGTCCATTGCCACATTCATAGCCTTGAAGTCTTGATGATTATGTTGTAAAAATGGTCCATATTTGTATGTAAATGGCCATTACTTTGAGGACTTTGTAAATGATGTATGTTTTAAGGAAATTGCATGATGAAAGGGCCTAGAGCCTACATTAGGATGTGTTTAAGTGTTGTGTGGAGTACCAAGGGGTTAGGGATAGATTACACAACCTTTTTTGGGGCTTAAAATGCTGTAATCTGTCATTTTTGCTGCATAGTAATCGATTACCCAAGCATGGTAATCGATTACCATGCAACAGGGGACGAAATTTGGCTACTGTCTTCACTGGTAATCGATTACTGAGGCTTGGTAATCGATTACCATGTGAGGTAATCGATTACCCAAAGTTGGTAATCGATTACCAGAACAGAGGAGGTCAAAATTTGGCTACTGCCTCATTTTTGACAGGTGGTAATCGATTACCACCCACTGGTAATCGATTACCACAGTGTAATTTTCGAAAATTCAGGTTTTTCTAGACTAAAAGAAAGGGGCTTAACTTGATGGGTAGAACTCCAAATGGTACGTGGTTTGAAGCCACGCGTAGATAACGTAAAGGACTATAACTTGGTAAAATGTGAGAGTAAGATGGTGAGTTTAAATGAATTGAATAAAAAGAAGGATTAAGGATGTTGGTAAAATGTATGATTCCGCGAATTGCATTTACAATTATAGTGTTGTTTTAATGGATTACGGACAAAGTTATTGTTATAAAAAGGAATATGATAAAAAGAAAAAGTTGCCCGTAATTTTATTAATCCAATTACTGTGATTGTAACTGCGCTTAATATCATAATCAATGTTAACAATACCGGTGTACAACGGGCTGTTACATTTTATGGTATCAGAGCAGTTTTGTGAGGGAACTCTGATTGTGTATGTTGTATCTTGTGTGCCATAGCTATCTGTGAACTATTTATGATTAATGTATATGTGATTCCTCAGTGTGGGTCTGATCAACTCATTCCTTTGTGTTACATGTACAGATATCATGAGTAGGGCGCGTGGTCGCCGTGGGGCACGTGGTGCAGGTCCTTTGCCACCGGATCCGGTCACTGCAGTTCTGAATGCTCTGCAGGTGGAAACGGCTGCAAATAGAAACATGACTGAAAACCTGATGAAGACTAATCAGGATATGATGCAGGCCTTTATGGCGGAGATGAGGGCTGATAGAGGTCGTCTTAGGAGGGATAATTCACCTCCACACACGGCTACGGTGACTCCTACACCGACGCCATCTGTTACTCCTCAACAGGGGGAGAGTGGGGCTAGTCACCACACTGGTGAGGCTAGTCATCATACTACTGACCCTAGTTATGTTCCTGATCCGTCATCTGTTGCCCAATCTACTGGGGCTGCGGGGCAGGTGCTTGATAATGCTGATGATGAGCGTAGGCTCATATCTTTTAGGAAACATAAGCCACCCGCATTTCTGGGGTCAAGGGACCCAAAGGAGGTTACTGCTTGGTTGAGGGGAATGGATAAGATTTTCCAGGTGATGAGATGCCAAGATCCACAAAAATTGCTGTATTCGGTTTATATGCTGGAGGGTGATGCCCAGGAGTAGTGGGACAATGTGTCTCGCCCGTATGCTATTCAGGGTGAGGTTATCTCTTGGACTATGTTTGAAGGATTATTTCATGAAGAATACTTTCCCCGTGATGTTCGGGAGGCAAAGCAAGGTGAATTTGATAATTTGGTACAGGGAGTCATGACTGTGGATGCCTATGTGGCAAAATTTAATGAACTTGTCAAGTTTGCTAATTATGGAGGTACTCTACCTACTCCGGAATTCTTGTCAGCTAAATTTCAAAGAGGGCTGAGCGAGAAAATTGCTAAGAGGATGTCTAATACTGCGGTGAGAAACTTTGCTGATTTAGTGACCCAATGCAAGAGGGTCGAGACTGTTTATGGGAGGTATCCAAAATCGGATAAGGTAAAAGAGCAAGATGTTAAGAGGACACCTGGTCCTTCTGGAAATACTAATAGAGGAGGTTTCAATAATAATAATAGGGGTAGGGGGTTGCATGTAAGGCAGCCTCCTGGTCAATTCAAGAGGGGTGGAAACACTGGTGGTGGTGGTGCTGCGAACAGATATTTTACCCCACAATGTGGGAAGTGTGGGAAATACCACAAAGGTGTATGTGGTGCTGGTTCGTCGGCTTGTTTTAGATGTGGTCAGAATGGCCACTTTGCTAGAAATTGTCCATCTTCTTCGGGGCAGGCTGCGAATCTGCAGGCCTTGCCGGCAGCTACTACTACTGCTACTCCTACTGCTGCTGTTCCTACTGTGGGACGAGTTTATACTACTAATGCGCAACATACTGAAAAGGCTCCGAATTTGGTAAAAGGTATAATTTTCCTCTCTAATGTTGATTTGTCTGTATTATTTAATACGGGAGCAACACATTCTTTTGTGGCGGACTATGTGGCTAAGGCGTTGGACTTAAAGGTAACACGGATGGTTCCTCCGATGCGTATTACTACCGCTACTGGAGAGGTTAGTGAATCGTCTTGGATTTGCGAAGATGTGAAGTTTACTTATTTAGGCAGGGGTTATACCATTGATTTAATTATCTTACCCCTGGCCTCTGTCAATTTGATTTTGGGGATGGATTGGTTGTCTCGGAACTGTGCAATGATTGATTGCTGCGGAAAGAGGTTGTTGTTGTCTCACGAGAGGCCGTCTGTTTGTCCATCTTTGTACTTGTCTGTCAGTCAAACTATGAAAGCCTTGAAGGCTGGAGATTTGGGGTATGTCTTGTTGGGCGGATTGGTGGGTGATAAAAAGCAGGAGATTTCTTCAATTCCGGTTGTAAATGAGTTTGAGGACGTATTTCCTGATGAGATACCGGAATTCCCGCCTGAGAGAGAGATTGAATTCTCGATTGATTTATTGTCTGGTGTGGGGCCGATCTCCTTGGCTCCATACCGGATGTCGCCACTTGAGTTGGCCGAGCTGAAGAAACACATTGAAGAATTATCTGCAAAGGATTTTATTAGGCCGAGTGTGTCTCCGTGGGGAGCACCGGTGATATTTGTAAAGAAAAAGGATGGTAGCATGAGATTGTGCACTGACTACCGACAGTTGAATAAAGTGACTGTTAAGAACCGGTACCCATTACCGCGTATTGATGATTTACTAGATAAGTTGAGGGATGCCTGTGTGTTTTCAAAGATTGATCTCCGGTCCGGATATCACCAGATTCGGATTAAACCGGAGGATGTACCAAAAACAGCTTTCCGATCCAGATATGGACATTTTGAATATCAAGTGATTCCTTTTGGGCTTACTAATGCCCCCGCGGTGTTCATGGATTATATGAACCGTATCTTTAAACCGTATTTGGATCAGTTCGTGATTGTATTTATTGATGACATTTTGATCTATTCTAAGAGTAAGGAGGAGCACGTCGACCATTTGAGGACTGTGTTGCAGGTGTTGAAGGATAAGAAACTATATGCTAAACCGTCTAAGTGTGAATTCTGGTTATCTGAGGTGCAATTTTTGGGTCATGTTATTTCTCCAAGTGGTGTTGCAGTGGATCCAAGCAAGATTGAAGCGGTGAGTGACTGGGAACGACCTAAGACTGTGACTGAGATCAGAAGTTTTCTGGGGCTTGCTGGCTATTATCACCGATTTATACAGGGATTTTCTGCAATATTTCTACCGTTGACTCGATTGACACGAAAGGATACTCCTTTTGTGTGGACCCAGGAATGTGAGGACTGTTTTCTGCTACTTAAAGAGAAATTGACCACTGCTCCGGTGTTGACTCTACCTGATCCGGAGGGTGAGTTTGTGTTATATTGTGACGCTTCTAAGAAAGGTTTAGGGAGCGTACTGATGCAGGAAGGAAAAGTGATTGCTTACGCGTCTAGGCAGTTAAGGCCGCATGAAGAGAATTATCCGACGCACGACTTGGAATTGGCTGCTATTGTGTTTGCCTTGAAAATCTGGAGGCACTTTCTGTATGGGATGAAATTTGCTGTGTTCAGCGACCATAAAAGCTTGAAATATTTGTTTGATCAGAAGGAGCTGAATATGAGACAGCGTAGATGGGTTGAATTTTTGAAAGATTATGACTTTGAGTTGAAATACCACCCGGGAAAGGCTAATGTTGTGGCAGATGCATTGAGTAGGAAGTCTGTCAACTTATCTCATATGATGATGTGGGACAATGAAGGGATTGAGCAATTTCATGACATGAAAATAACGGATTTCTTTGCAGGGAGAATGTGTGATATGGAGTTGACTCGGATTGAGAACGAGCTGCACGAGAAGATTAAAGAGAATCAGATTCGAAATGAAAGTGTTAAATATTTGAAAGGCCAGAGTGGCATATCTGTTAATAAACAGGGACTATTATTATATCAGGGCAGGATTGTTGTGCCCAAGGAACTTGCAGAGGAAGTGATGACTGAGGCCCATAAGGGTCAATATGCTATCCACCCAGGTGCCACAAAAATGTACCAAGATTTAAAAGTTAAGTTCTGGTGGCCTGGGATGAAAAGGGATGTTGCCGAGTACGTATCTAAGTGCTTGGTTTGTAAGAAAGTGAAAATAGAGCATCAGAAACCTGCTGGATTACTTCAGCCGCTGGATATACCAGAATGGAAATGGGAGAGTATTTCAATGGATTTTGTTGTGGGATTGCCGCGAACTCAAGCTGGTTATGATTCGATTTGGGTTATTGTGGACCGACTCACGAAGTCTGCACATTTCCTACCAGTACGAGTGGATTTCACCACAGAGAAGTTGGCTACATTGTATGTAAAAGAGATTGTTAGGCTCCATGGGATACCGATTAGCATTGTCAGCGATCGGGACCCGAAGTTTACTTCACACTTTTGGGGAGCTTTGCAGCAGGCTTTTGGCACTCAGCTTCGACTGAGCACTGCTTATCACCCGCAGACTGATGGTCAGACTGAGAGGACCATACAGACACTTGAGGATATGCTGAGAGCTAGCACACTGGAACAGGGTAATGCTTGGGATAAGTACTTACCATTGGTGGAATTTTCTTATAACAACAGTTTTCATTCCAGTCTCGGTATGGCACCATATGAGGTTTTGTATGGCAGGAGGTGTCGTACGCCCACCTGTTGGATTGAGGTAGGCGATAAAGAAAGATTTGGTCCGGATTTTGTGCAGGAAACTACAGTGCAAATTGAAATGATCAGAGAAAAATTGAAACAGGCACAGAATCGGCAGAAAAGCTACTATGACAATAAGCATAGACCACTGGAATTTGAAGAAGGTGACCACGTTTTTGTACGGTTATCCCCGGTCACAGGTGTTGGCCGTGCGTTGGGTGTGAGGAAGCTGAGTCCACGGTTCATTGGGCCATATCAAATTATAAAAAGAGTAGGATTGGTGGCCTATCAGCTTGCCTTACCCCCGCAATTGTCTAATTTACATGATGTCTTTCATGTGTCGCAGTTGCGACGTTATGTTCCGGATGAGTCACATGTTGTGATGCCGGATAATATTGAAATCAGGGAGATCTTGAAGACTCCCATCGGTCCTATTGCAATATTGGACCGCAGTGAAAAGCGATTGAGAAGTAAAGTGATTCCCATGCTGAAGATTCAGTGGGAAGGCCGCACACCTGAGGAGGCTACTTGGGAGCGGGAGGACGAGATTCTCCGGCTGTATCCTGAGTTAGCGAGCAGGTATGATTTAATTTTGCGGACAAAATTTCTAAAAGGTGGGGTGAATATAACACCTCATATATTTAAAAGTGTATTTTAATATTATATTGAGAAATGAAAATTGGTGGATTAGTGAAAATCCAAGGATTATGGCCAAAATGGGCAAATAGGGCAAAATGGTAATTTGCCAACCGTGTGTTCTGAGGCTTAAATACTGAGTTAGAGATTTCATATGATAAAAATAATACTGGAAATGGAATCAGGGCGGAAAATTGAGTGAATAGGCAAATTTGGGAAAAATTGATGAATAGTGATTTTTAAGTGTTAAATACTGTGGTGTGGGTGTACCGATAGGTGTGAAATTTTTATCAGTAGTTTGGAGAAATAAAAATATGTCATGGACTGGAAAAATATGTAGATTAAGAATTTATGATCGGAATTTTTATCGGGATTAAAGTTAGATCGCGTGTGGGACCCGTGTGACCGAAGTCACTTAGCCTCCCACCCTTTTTCTTCTTTCTTTCCTTCCTTTTCTTCTTCATTCTCGCGCGCCCCCTGCAAAAAGGAACCAAAACCCCATTTCTTCACATTCTTGCCATTTCTTCATTTCTTCACCAAATCGCTTGATTTCGGTGTTGAAATCTATTGTAAACAACCTTCTAGATCCATTGGTAACACTCCCAGGCCTTGAATCCATCTCTTGGCTGCGTTTTTTGGGCAAAAATAGATCCGACCCACTTGTGTTCTTGGAGCTTTGTTGGAGTTTTGGTCTTCCTTTGGCTTAGTGGAGCCTTGGTGGTGAGCATACACTTGATTGTGAGTATGTTTGTGGTATTTTTATGGTTGATTTTGTAGATCTAGGAATTTATGCTCTAAACCTTTGATTTTAGATGTGTGATGATAGAGAGCCCAAATGGAAAAATGCTATTAGATGAAAAGGCCTTAGAATCATGCTTGTAAGCTAGAAATGCTATGATAATTTTTGGTGAAAAAGTTAGGTTTTAACTTAGGAAAATTTGAGGAATTTTCATGAAAAATGAGTTTTGGTGTAATTTGGATTTGATGATTGTTGTAGGGTGCCTCACACGGACGTGATTGTAAAAGGTTGAATTGGAGCATACGTTTGGAACGGAGTTGCTCGTATTGAGGTAAACCCTTGGAACTTGGGTTTAATCCCTAGTGTGCTCCACCACACCTAGTGGAAGGTAGTGGTTGGATTATGTGGTTATGACATGGTGTGATTGTGTGCTTGTATGCATATTGCTTGGATTGTATGAAAATTATTTGGTCACTGGCCAGTTGACGTGTGGAGTTTGGACATCCGCTGGGTTCATCCTTGGGAGAATGCCAGGCGGGTTTTGCCGTGGGGTCGACTCTGGGAGCGGCACCAGGATGATCCAAACGTGGGACATCCGCCGGATAGGGCTCATGAGGAGTTCCGGTTGGGTTTTGCCATGGAGTCTTCTCAACCATGGGAGAGGCGCCAGGATTGTCTCGGGAGTTATATGATGGAGTCCTTGAACATGAATCCATGCATGGATGTTCTTGGGTTGTCTCCAGTTGGTTGGTGATATTGTATTGCTTGCATATTACATGATGTCATATTTATACATTTGAGTGAGCCATGGAGTGGAGAGAGCCTCTAGCTCCATTGGTTTACTGAGATATATCCGTATATCTCACCCCGTGTTTGGGGGACCACATTTCAGGTCACTATGAGCCGGGAGGAGCTTCGCGCAAGAAGCCCGCTTAGTGGACAGTGGATTTGCATGCGGTGCATTGGGATTGCATGACATTTTGGAGGAGGACTATGGATTGCACATAGCATGATATTAGTATTTTGAGACTTAGGTCATGAACATATTGCATGATGTTATTGCCATGCTTTTGTAGTGTTCATGATTATGTTCTAAGCCTTGTTTATTACTGTATATTCTGAGTGAGCATGGGACTTGTCCATTGCCACATTCATAGCCTTGAAGTCTTGATGATTATGTTGTAAAAATGGTCCATATTTGTATGTAAATGGCCATTACTTTGAGGACTTTGTAAATGATGTATGTTTTAAGGAAATTGCATGATGAAAGGGCCTAGAGCCTACATTAGGATGTGTTTAAGTGTTGTGTGGAGTACCAAGGGGTTAGGGATAGATTACACAACCTTTCTTGGGCTTAAAATGCTGTAATCTGTCATTTTTGCTGCATAGTAATCGATTACCCAAGCATGGTAATCGATTACCATGCAACAGGGGACGAAATTTGGCTACTGTCTTCACTGGTAATCGATTACTGAGGCTTGGTAATCGATTACCATGTGAGGTAATCGATTACCCAAAGTTGGTAATCGATTACCAGAACAGAGGAGGTCAAAATTTGGCTACTGCCTCATTTTTGACAGGTGGTAATCGATTACCACCCACTGGTAATCGATTACCACAGTGTAATTTTCGAAAATTCAGGTTTTCTAGACAAAAAGAAAGGGGCTTAACTTGATGGGTAGAACTCCAAATGGTACGTGGTTTGAAGCCACGCGTAGATAACGTAAAGGACTATAACTTGGTAAAATGTGAGAGTAAGATGGTGAGTTTAAATGAATTGAATAAAAAGAAGGATTAATGATGTTGGTAAAATGTATGATTCCGCGAATTGCATTTACAATTATAGTGTTGTTTTAATGGATTACGGACAAAGTTATTGTTATAAAAAGGAATATGATAAAAGGAAAAAGTTGCCCGTAATTTTATTAATCCAATTACTGTGATTGTAACTGCGCTTAATATCATAATCAATGTTAATAATACCGGTGTACAACGGGCTGTTACAGAAAGCACGTGAAGGAGAAGAAGAAAGAAAAAGAAAGAAAAGAGGGAGAGACAAAAGAGAGGGAGCATGAGGGGAAGGGGAAAAGTAAGTGGGTTTGGTTTCAGCGGGTCCCACACGCGATTTAACTTTAATCCCTCACCCAATTCCAATCACAAATTCACTATCTACATATTTTTTCTGGTTCATGACATATTTTTATTTCCTAAAAACACTCACAAAATTTTCACTCCTATCGGTACAATCATACCGCAGTATTTTTACACCGGAAAAATCACTATTCATCAAAATTTTCAAAACTTGCATATCCACTCAATTTTTCGTCCTGAATCCATTTCCGGCATTATTTTTATCATTTGAGTTCTCCTACTCCATTTTTCATGCCTCAGTTTATGTTTCTGGAAAATTACCATTTTGCCCTTGGTACTCATTTTGACCCCAATTTCAAGATTTCACTAATCCTTCCCTTTTAACCCATATTATATAATATAAATTCACATTTGAATTTACGAGGTGTTATAAATAGCACCAAAAAGCTTATATTCTGGTTGTGGATTCTACATAAACATGACTATTAGAAAGGAAGGAAGCTAGATATAATATTAGAATGAGGGAAAAAAAGACTAGGGAAATATGGGCCATGTAGCACTAGTCTTACTAAAGGTCAGCCTAGGTTGGAAAAATACTGAAACTTTGCTGGCATTCACCAAGAGATTTATGCTTTTTATTGTTAGTGGCTCATCGATATACAGTATTATAGCCTCTTTGAAGTTTCACCAATTAGTTTGAAGTCCCAACCTGGACACTCTTTTTACAACTAAATATCACCTAAAGTATGTATGAGCATGTATATTTAATGGATAATGGATAGTTCATGTTCTATATGTATATGAGTGTGTGTGTGTGTACAGTTCTTAAACATTTCAAACAATTTCACCTTGTATTTTATACCATAATTTGAATATGAATTGGGATTAAACAAAGAAAATCAAAGTTGATTAAGATCAAAGGATATTTAGAATTTTTCATGGGTCCCAGACCTCTATCATTAATGCTTTCCATACTTCTCATGGATTACAAACTGCTTTATATTGCAAACTTAATCTTTTACTATGACTCTGACAGGTTTACCCATACAAGAGTGCTTTTCAATACGTCCAAATGTTTGTCTATGATTACCAACCACAAGCCATAATGGTAATACTATCCCACAGAAGATGTAATGCGAGATTTCTTCTTCAAACCTGACTATTCTGCTCTAATATAGCAAGCCACCACTAAGCTTAATAGCAATACAACGATTTTCTACACAATACCCAAGATGTGCAACTAGGGTATACAGAGTTTAAAAAACATGATTCATCTTCCATCTACTAACTCTTCTTAACGTGCTTTGACAACAATCCAAGTCATCATTACAGGAAACAACATAGACAGACTTATAAAGCAAACACCAATAGCACCTAAAGATGTCGAGGAAACTGATGGAACTGGATGAAAAATAGGCAACTAACCTTTATTACAAAAGAAAACTCTGATCAGTATCAATGAAATACAGAGCAGATATCAAGAATGATAGAGTAGGATTCTCTCTGTATCTCTCCTGGTATTCGAGAGACCTGATTCTCTCCCTCCCAATTTCTCTCAAGAACCGAAAGCTAATTCCAATTTTCCCTCTATTCCTAGTTATACCTTATAAACCACCTTCTCTTCCTTCCCATTCTGTAAAAGCTTTTCCTAACTAGCACTCCAGCAATCATATTACAACTAACTAACTACCTCTTCAGTTATTACAGCTGTTTCCCTCATCCCACTCCTAACAATACTCCCCCCTCTCTGAAACATTACCTTGTCTAACAGTTTTTCCATGTCTACACAAGTTGTCCATGTCTAACAGCAAAAGCACTAAGGCAGGGTCCCTAGAATTCTAGCTCGGAATTTCAGCATTGACTGGACAACCAACCCTCAACATCATATAACATCCAGAAGGGTCAAATATGAAACCCTGAGGGACTATCCTAACATCCAACAGGTGTAACTATACACTTGTAGGACTCTCTCTATCTCTCCAGACTCCAAGTATTTAAGAAACCTGGTTCTTTCAATTACAATTTCTCTCAATAACCAAAAACTAAATCCAATCTTCCATCTATTTCTAGTTATACTCTACAAACCCCCTTCTCTTCCTTCCCATTCAGTTAAAGCTGCTCCTAACTAACAGCCCAGCTGTCATATTACAACTAAAACCTTTTTCCAACTAAATATTCAGTTATTACAGTTGTTTCCCTTATCAACCACCTAACAGAAACCAATCTCATGCAATAATAAAGTATGAAACCACAATTTACCCAAAGGTATTTCCCATTTGACCTCAAAATGCAACGCCAATCCTATATGGTATCAAAAATTGTTTTTATTTTTCATCTCCCAAGAACAAAAAGAGCACAATCATCTCATTTGATAGGCTTCTGTACAAGCTAACCATCATGCATACATTAAAAACAAATAACAGTGGGCTGCCAAGCCAACCATTGTGCACTTTTAATCTTGTTCCATTTCTTCGGTTTGGTTGTAATTTTCTCTTTCTTTAGTTTTCTTGTGGGGGATATCTTATCCTCCTCACTTTGTACCTCTCTTCTTTCTTAATATTTTTCTTATTTATAAATAATAAATAATAATAATAATAATATTAAATTTGAGTGACAAGCAAACTCTAAAATCAATCATGAGGGCTTAACAAAAAACAATTTAGCATCAAATGTAAGGGTGCGCCTCCATGCCCAAAAACAAACACAACCACAAACTTTTGCAGTAACTAATTCAAAATGAACACCAAACATACCTGGCTTGCTTTGGCCATGAAGCTAGAGAGCCCCAAAACCTCTTCAAATGCAACAGCCTTATCAATCTTGACACCCGATATGCCATGAAATCTCTGCAATCCAAAATTCAGCAGCACACAATCATTCAACGAAAAAACCCGAGACGCCGCTAATCCAATCAACCAACACAAAGAACAAGAAACATAACCAACCTTGAGTTGTATAGCAAGGACATTAGGTGCTTGGAGTATGGACATTTGCTTCTTAGCCGACACCAATTTCTTACAACTGAACAACGCCCACAAGTTCATGCTTTCAATAAAACCCATGCATACCCAAAAACAAAGATTTTAAAAAACTTAAAAGCAAAAAGGAGAAGAACACACTCACTTATCACACTTGTACTTATTATTGCCATCTAAAACCTTAGGCTGAAAATACTTTTGCATGGAGTCTTCAACCGAGTTACTATGGAAAATGTCAAGATTGATATCCATTATCTCATCAACCTTATTGGACTCAAATCCACAACACAGACACTTCACCTGACTCTGTAAGGCTCCACCAAAAATCTCCTTCACCACGGTACTACCACTGGCACCACCCGAGGCGGAGGTACCGTTGGCAGTATCTTTCTGACGGAGCTTCTTGAGGCGGAGGCAGGTGTTGTGGTAGGCATAGATGACGTGAATGAGGAACTCGTGCGCGTCCTCCTGCTGGCCTAATACAGACCTAATAAAAAATTGAAAGAAATATATTACAATGTTTGACTAAAATTGAAAGAAATTGAAAGAAATATACATACCTAATACAGACCTAATAAAAAATTTGAAAGAAATATATACATATTAGATGACAAATTGTAATTTATTGAATTATTAATTGATTGATCATTTATTCTCTAATGTTTGATTATTTGATTTGCAATGTTTGATTGGATTAGGAAGGGTTAACAAACATCATTTGATTAGATATGATGAGTACTCAATAATGGGTTAGTGATATTTTAGGAAATAAGAAATTAAAAAAGAAAAAAAAGAAATAGTGTATGAAGCCGATATTTGAGCCAGATACATCAATGAAGAATAAGAAAATAATTTGCAAGAAACCAGTGTTATAAGAACCGGACCGGACCGGACCGGCCGGTTCGAACCGGAAACCGGTAAATCGGCCATGAGACCGGTCCGGTCAAAGTAGTAGACCGGAAATGCAAGTGACCCGGTGTGAATTGGAGTTAACCGGAGTGAACCGGCCGATTTTAATAAAACCGGTGACTCGCCGGGCCAAAAAAAAATTGTTCGGATGAAACCAAACACAGAGAAGGAGAGGGAGGAGGAGGAGACCATGACGAAGGAGTAGTCGAAGATATTAGAAGAAAGATTGGCCATGAAGAGGCAACGATGTCCGGCCATTGAAGTCTGAAGAGAAGACATAGCGAAGGAGAGAGAAGTTCAAAAATAGCTATGAAGAAGAAAGAGAAAAAATGAGACAGAGAGACTTTGGGAAGTTCAAAAACAGCGGTGAAGAAGAAAGAGAAAGTGAGAGAGAGACTTTGGGTTTCGTAATTTACACGCTGCATTGCCCATTGCCACTTATTTCTTATCTTATCTCTTCCTTTTACAATATCTTATTATTTAAATTTACAATTTTTTATTTCTTTATTTTCACTATCTTCATGTATGCCATTAATTACTATGATGTCATGATTTTTTTTTCAAAAATTGAAATATAAAATATAAATTTTATATATATTTAACCGGTTTAAGCGGAACCAGTGACCCAATGACCCAGTACCTTAACCGGTTCGATCTCCGGGCCGGTTCTGATAACATTGCAAGAAACCCATATCCGAGCCCAAAACTTCAGCTATAAATAGAGACCCAGCCTAACCAAACTAATTTACTTTCAATCCTGAAGGAATTCTCTTCTTCTCTACTACTATCTCTTCTTACTTCATAAACTTATTTTATATTCTTCTAGTTACCAACCGCCCCAAATTATTCTCTTTCCTCTAGAAGTTAGAGCAAAAATGGTTAGCAAAGATAGAGACAAGGTAATCTTAATCCCTAGGTTCTCTTATATAATCCCATAATTTATTCTGATTTTTAAGGCGTATTTTATTATTTTTATTTTTCTTGAAATCTGAGTCGTTGAATAGACTCTTTGTTCGGTCACAATCATGTTACACATATGATATTTGAATATTATATACAATTTATTTTTGTTTTTTTTCGGGGGATTAGCAGGTGCTAGAAGGGAAAACAAGGAAAAAGACTAACTCAAGATCAGATGAAGAGACTTATCCTAGGTTTTCAAATGATATACTAGACTATTTGTAGGCTAAAATTTGAATTTCTAAAACTGCAACCCTAAATAGCCATAAACACAATTAAAAGACAACTTAATTATAAAGAAATAACGACTGAGTCTTAAATTCCATAACTACTAACCTTATGAGTTATAAATTCCATAACTGCTAACCTTATAACTCATATATTCCATAATTGCTAACCTTATGACTCATGAATTTCATAAATGCTAACCTTATGACTCATAAATTCCATTAAAATAAAACTCCACATTTAATTAACTTAATTTCCTAATTTAATGGTGCGGGTTCTTATAGATAACATTGCAAGAAACTCATATCCGAACCAAAAACATCAACTATAAATAGAGGCCTACCCTAACCAAACTAATTTAATTTCAATCCTGAAGGAATTCTCTTCTCCTCTACTACTATCTCTTCTTACTTCATAAACTTATTTTATATTCTTCTAGTTACCAACCGCCCCAAATTATTCTCTTTCCTCTAGAAGTTAGAGCAAAAATGGTTAGCAAAGATAGAGACAGGGTAATCTTAATCCCTAGGTTCTCTTATATAATCCCATAATTTATTCTGATTTTTAAGGCATATTTTATTATTTTTATTTTTCTTGAAATCTGAGTTGTTGAATAGACTCTTTGTTCGGTCACAATCACGTTGCACATATGATATTTGAATATTATATACAATTTTTTTTCTGGGGGGATTAGCAGGTGCTAGAAGGGAAAAAAAGGAAAAAGACTAACTCAAGATCAGATGACGAGACTTACCCTAGGTTTTCAAATGATATACTGACTATTTGTAGGCTAAAATTTGAATTTCTAAAACTGCAACCCTAAATAGCCATAAACACAATTAAAACCCAACTTAATTACGAAGAAATAACGACTGACTCTTAAAATCTATAACTGCTAACCTTATGACTCATAAATTCCATAACTGCTAACCTTATCACTCATAAATTCCATAACTGCTAACCTTATGACTCATAAATTTCATAACTGCTAACCTTATGACTCATAAATTCCATTAAAATAAAACTCCACATTTAATTAACTTAATTTCCTAATTTAACGTTGCAGATTCTTACAGATAACATTGCAAGAAACTCATATCCGAGCCAAAAACATCAACTATAAATAGAGGCCTAGCCTAACCAAACTAATTTACTTTCAATCCTGAAGGAATTCTCTTCTCCTATACTACTATCTCTTCTTACTTCATAAACTTATTTTATATTCTTCTAGTTACCAACCGCCCCAAATTATTCTCTTTTCTCTAGAAGTTAGAGCAAAAATGGTTAGCAAAGATAGAGACAGGATAATCTTAATCCCTAGGTTCTCTTATATAATCCCATAATTTATTATGATTTTTAAGGCATATTTTATTATTTTTATTTTTCTTGAAATCTGAGTTGTTGAATAGACTCTTTGTTCGGTCACAATCATATTGCACATATGATATTTGAATATTATATACAATTTTTTTTTCTGGGGGATTAGCAGGTTGTGCTAGAAGGGAACAAAAAAGGAAAAAGACTAAGAGTGGAACAGAGAGGGAAAAAACTGAAAAAAGCGCGATGGGATTGCGGTGGCGAGGTGGCCCTACAGATGACTTGGCAGCCAAGTCTCCTGAGTCAGAAGCGCAAAACCGGTCCTCCGTTAGGGCTCCTAAACCTGGGGAACTCGTGCTACCTGAACAGCGTTCTCCAGTGCCTCACCTACACTCCCCCTCTCGCCAATCTCTGCCTCCGTTATCAACATTCCTCTCTCTGTAAAACCCTTACTCTCTTATTTCCTCTATTTTCCTTCGTTTTCCTTAATTTTCTTTTTTCGTGCCCTAACCTATTCCTTTTTCCTCTTTCAGGTGATTCTCCTGCTTCTTCTTGCCCCTTCTGCATACTGGAGAAGCAAATTGCGCGCTCCCTCCGTGTCGATCTCCCTCATGATGCTCCTTCCAAGATCCAGAGCTGCCTCAGAATCTTCGTCGAGCACTTCCGCTGTGGTCAGCAGGAGGACGCGCACGATTTCCTCATTCACGTCATATACGCCTACCACAACACCTGCCTCCGCCTCAAGAAGCTCCGTCGGAAAGATACTGCCAACGGTACCTCCGCCTCGGGTGGTGCCAGTGGCAGTACCGTGGTGAAGGAGATTTTTGGTGGAGCCTTACAGAGTCAGGTGAAGTGTCTGTGTTGTGGATTTGAGTCCAATAAGGTTGATGAGATAATGGATATCAATCTTGACATTTTCCATAGTAACTCGGTTGAAGACTCCATGCAAAAGTATTTTCAGCCTGAGGTTTTAGATGGCAACAATAAGTACAAGTGTGATAAGTGAGTGTGTTCTTCTCCTTTTTGCTTTTAAGTTTTTTAAAATCTTTGTTTTTGGGTATGCATGGGTTTTATTGAAAGCATGAACTTGTGGGCATTGTTCAGTTGTAAGAAATTGGTGCCGGCTAAGAAGCAAATGTCCATACTCCAAGCACCTAATGTCCTTGCTATACAACTCAAGGTTGGTTATGTTTCTTGTTCTTTGTGTTGGTTGATTGGATTAGCGGCGTCTCGGGTTTTTTCGTTGAATGATTGTGTGCTGCTGAATTTTGGATTGCAGAGATTTCATGGCATATCGGGTGTCAAGATTGATAAGGCTGTTGCATTTGAAGAGGTTTTGGGGCTCTCTAGCTTCATGGCCAAAGCAAGCCAGGTATGTTTGGTGTTCATTTTGAATTAGTTACTACAAAAGTTTGTGGTTGTGTTTGTTTTTGGGCATGGAGGCGCACCCTTACATTTGATGCTAA
>JAVKPL010010521.1:0-46044 GCA_032173675.1 Gastrolobium villosum | reverse complement strand
TTTGGGAACAAATATATACTTGTTGCAGTCGACTATGTGTCTAAATGGGTAGAAGCCATAGCTACCCCCACCAATGATGCCAGGATTGTGCTAAAGTTCATCAAGAAAAACATTTTCACCCGATTTGGAACTCCCAGAGCAATGATCAGTGATGGGGGTACACATTTTGTGAATAGACAATTCCAATCACTTTTGAAGAAATATGGAGTGCAACACAAAATTGCCACCACCTACCACCCACAGACCAGTGGGCAGGTGGAGGTGTCCAACAGGGAAATAAAAAGAATCCTGGAAAAGGTGGTGAACCTAGACAGGAAGGATTGGTCCAGCAAACTAGATGACTCCCTATGGGCGTATCGAACAGCTTACCGAACACCTATTGGGTGCTCTCCCTACAAACTAGTGTTTGGAAAAGCTTGCCATTTACCTCTGGAACTCCAACACAAGGCATTTTGGGCAATCACTTTGTTAAACATGGATGTCGAGTTGGCTGGGGAAAAGAGGTTGCTCCAACTAAATGAACTGGAGGAATTTCAGAGCAAGGCATATGAAAATGCCAACCTCTACAAGGAGCAAATGAAAAAGTGGCACGATAAGAAGCTGATCGACAAGGAGCTAGAAGTTGGAGACAAGGTGTTGCTGTATCGATCTAAACTGAAGTTGTTCCCTGGGAAGCTGAAATCAAGATGGGAAGGACCTTACGAAATTACGAAAGCATTCCCCAATGGAGCATTCACATTGCTCATGAGACTTTCGGAGCAACGTTCAGAGTGAATGGACACAGACTCAAAAAGTACAACAGGGGGATCACTGAGCATGATGAACAGACTTCTCATCTCGATGACCCAGCCAAAGTTTGAACAAGGGAGCATCAAGTCGAGCTAGGACTATAAACGAAGCGCTACTGGGAGACAACCCAGATTTTCTTTTTTTATGTTTAGTTTAAAAATAAGAAAATCTTTTGCTAACCATTGCAGGAAGCTAGTTTTGGGTTGCTCCTGAGCAACCTGAACCCGAAAACCAGGAGCAACCAATACCTAGAACTTAGCTCTTCAGAGCTTAAACTCTAGAGTAGGTTGTTCCCACTTGCACCTTTTCATCCAAGGGCCTGCAATGTGTCGCAGATTACCCAGAAGAAGGAAGATTGAGCGGCTGAAGCAATCGACTGGACAGTAGCTCCTGGTCATAGCTGTCACACCACTCCAATCAAACAGAGGTGGCAGTTTTCAAAAAAGAAGGGAACCGTCAGAGCAGAGGACAGTTGCTTTTCCCACACGCATTAAAGACCCACGCTCCCCCTCCCCTATCCACCACTCACCAAAGAAAAATCTTTTACTCCTTACCACACTCCCCTAACTCAGAGCTTACACCATGACACGCCAAAAAGCCATCATCCTCGTTGCTTCCGCTTCAAATAAGAGAACCCGAACAGGGAAGAAGTTAAAGGCGGGCAACACCATAGTAGACCGGATAATCATACCTGAAAGAGGCTTCGTCTTCAACTCCAAGCATGGAGAACTCGAACGGTGGATGACAGAAGATATAACAACGCTTGACTGGGAGCTGTTTGTGGAACCTCCTTCGAGAGCTCGTACTGAGTTCGTAACCGCATTCTTGGAGGGGGTAAAGGGAAAAGATCTTCCAAATCTCCTCATCAAAGGAGTAAAGGTGGACTTCTCCCCTGAGGAGATCAATGAAGCCTACAACACGGTTTCAGTTCCCACCGAACAAGACGCGTTCAAAAAATACTGTGCGGGCCGAGGCGATGAGGCCATGACTGGTGAAGTGCTCCGTGAGATAGGCAGAGAGGGAGCAACCTGGGGAACCAGAGAATCCATCCTGAGGAAACACCTCAAGTTTGAGGCCAAGGTATGGATGCACTTTATCAACTCTCGTCTGATGCCGGTGAGTAATGACTCTAGAGTGAATTGGGAAAGAGCAGTGTTGGTCTTCTGCATCTTGACCAAAAAGAAGTTCGACGTTGGGAAAATAGTATACAAGCAGTAGGTGTCCAATGCACCACGGAACTCTCCCTTCTTCTTTCCCTGTCTGGTCACAGAGATGTGCCAAAGGACTGGTCTGAAAGCCACTACTCCAATTCAGGATGAGACCATCCCAGAAGGGGCGAACATTGACCAGTCCACGTTAAAAAGAATCAGGGAAAATGAAGGAATGGAGAGTGAGGGAGGGGAAGAAAAAGAAGAAAAAGAGGAAAAGGAGGAAGAAGAAGAGAACGAAGTCTCAGGCAATGTGAAGGAAGAACATGGGAGAGCTCAAAGGAGGGGGAAACTCCCCTTCAAGAGAGCCTCCACAAGTAAAGAAAATAGGCAGATTCTGGTTGAACCAAGTGACATGACTTGTCACACTCTGTTTGGGCCAGGCGCAGATCTCCTGGCTGTCTAGGTGCAAGCCTTAGAGGAAACAATCGGAAAGGAGCTGCAAGCTTTTAAAGAAGCCACCCTCCTTATTGAAAAAGAAAAAATAGCCCTGCCGAAGGAACTCGACCAGATAAAGAGTGCTGAGCCTCAGCCTTTGAAAAAGAAGATCGAAGAAGGGGAAGGATCTTCAAACTTGCTGAATACAGTTAAGGACCTGGTGGAGACAGTGGAATCGCTGAGGAAGAAGGTGGAAGAGAAGGAACAGGCACATGAAGAAGAAAGGAATGACTGGAAAGAGGAGATCAGGCTCCTGAGGGATGAAATGATGAAAAATAGAGAAGAGGATATTCAACTCAGACTATACTGCAGAGCTCGTGATCAAGTCTTTGCTAGTAACTGGGGAGAAAATTTCAAAGGGCGGACTCCATACCCACCATTCCCAAATATCTTACCATCAGAAGCAGTGATGTCTGCTCCCTACAGTGGAGCAAGTGAAGAAATCAAGGAGCAATAAAGGTCACTCCGGTGACCCCAGGTTTATTCATTCTCCACTCAGCCCTTCAACTATGATCTTATTAGCAGCTTGATGGTCCTCAAAAGTTGAATTACTCTCCTTAACCTCCTTCTTCCATGAGGAGCAATTGTTTTAAGAAGCAGACCAGAGCAATACGTGAAATAGGAATTAGAGTAGGCTTGGAGCAAATTAACATTATCTTTTTCACATATGATTATTGGGTTAATTTGTTTTGATCAGGAAACCTAAGACCTAACAAGAGGAGCTGCGCATTTAGGACGAAAGAGAGGTGCTGCGCAAATAAAGGGAGCATAAAAGCCTGCTACAGTACAGAAGCAAGAAAAGGAAGCAATCAGCAGCCTCCACGTCAGCATCAGCAGAGAAGGTGGAGGTGTCTCCCTGCTACAGTACAGAAGCAAGAAAAGGAAGCAATCAGGAGCCGCCACATCAGCTATAGCAGAAATAGTGGGCATGTCTCCCTGATCCCAAAATTCTTGCTCACAAAGAGAAACCAAAAGCAAGGGGGACCACTACCATCAAGTGCTGCGTTGGCAAGGAGCAAGGCTACGATTGGAGAATATTCCTATGAAGAGCTGAGTTGGCAAGGAGCAAAGCTATCATTGGAGAGGATTTAGAGAAAGCATAGCCCTTGATGAAGGGAACAGTGAGGATTAAATGAAGGGGCCTATAAAAGGAACATAGCAAACAACCAAAAAGGGACAGACATTCTAGGATTGTTTTTATTATTCCTTTTGTTTTTCTTAGAAAAATGCTCACTAGGAGCTAACTTTCTTTAAGTAGGTAAGGGTTCCATAGAAGTAATCCCTTTTGTCTTAGGATAACTTTATAAGGAACACATATTTTATGATTGAAATCTGAGTTGCTCTTTGGTTAAATTTATTGATTCTGTGAAACCCCTTGGGCTGCAACCTCATCCCGGGACCACTCGGTCGATGAAACACTAACAGAGGCGTGTGGAGCAGTCTCAAGATCTTGGGGTAGTTTAGCCTGAAGAAAGGAGGGAGAAACACCCGGAACGAGGAGCACTGCCATGTGAATCCATGCTCTTTTGAGAAGGCAGCATGGTTTCACTGTGTGTAACTCTAAGACCTCTGGAGTAAGTTGGGAGCAAGGCCTTGCTCTCTTCTTACCCTAAGGCAAAGTAAAGGAAGGAGCAGATTCCACTTATAAAATATGCTACCAAGCAGGGTTAACCAAAGGGATGAAAATATGGGGCCCGTGAATACCTACTTAACTTTCTTAAAAATCAACCCCACTTCAATCTTTTGTTGCAGCTCTTTCCGCAAAATTTTACTAGTGATTACATTACTGATTCAACTCACTGATTACTCTTGAACTACTTCAAATTGATGCTTTTACATTCGATGATCATACTAAGTTATCACTGCTCTCATCTGGGTTCAGAACAGTTAACATTGTTTAACTAGCTGACTAGAGAGTGCTCCTCGTGAGGCTTGGTCGAGAATAGTTGCTTTTCTGTATTTTATTTTTACAAGTTAAGTTTCCTTGAACGTTTCTTACTTCACAATTGCTCCCTGAGGACGATAAATATGGGACTAAAACACCCTATATTGCTTGACACGTACGCTTGCGTATAGTCGAAAAGGGTTGCTCTCAGTCAGAGTAAATTGCTCCTGTTGGCAAATCTGACTGTTGCTCTGTGCTCTTGCTCCTATAGTTTTAAATTATTCCCGAGCATAATCAGTTTGCAGCAAAATCTTGTCATTTTTTAATGTTTCTCTTTCAGTTAACACCTCTGAATGTTTCTCCAATAAAAGAGAGTATGGTTTCATTAGGGAAGCCACCTTATACAAATAAAGCTCGGCCTTTTGTAATTCTTCAGCCTCAACTTTAGAAGGATAGTTGGAACCGTAAAACGCAGGAGAAGGACGAGTCACCCCATGAAGCTCGGTTGTGACTCCCACTTCCCAAAGAGATCTTCTTCTTAAACTGGCAGGTAGGGGAGATGGTGATGGACTACCTTTATCCATGGATCCCACATCCCGGGTTGGACCACCACCTCCGACCGCGAGCGGGGCTTCTTCTGGCTCTCCATCTAGCCAACTCTCACCATCATGGATCAAGTCCAGAATTGAAATGTCACGATGAGAATCCGGATTAGAGGAACCGGCTCCTGCAGGAGGATTAGAGAGACTTTTTTTTTATAAGCAGAAGGGGGACGTGCGACACCCTCTCCACGCTGAGATAGAACATTTTCCGGCACCTCATCTGGGATAGGATTCATTTTTAAACTTGCAATTTGAGTAAAAATGAAGAGAGTGGTTATCAATAAAAACTAATAGCACGAAATAATTACAATGAAAATATTGAAAGGCATACTGGGTTGATTATTCGTTGCACAAGATTTAGCAACCAAGGAAGCAGCACTCTTATGCCCCTGGGCGCGGATGTGGGCTAACAAGGTCTTAACACTGGCCAAAACTTCAGCAGATAGCCCAAGTTTGTAATCAGCCGGCTTACGGAGATAGTGTTCATGCGACCAATACAACGGGAACTTCCCCTCATCATCATCTCCTAAAAACCACGGTCTTTCACCAACCTCGGCTACTACTTTAAAGTATGAGCCTTTGAAGTTTTTGAAGGAATCACTGTAAACAGAAAATAGTCTCCTAGAAGGTTTGCTAATACGACCCCGGATGCTGGCCCAACCTTTTAACTTGGGGGGTTCAGAACCGGTGTGTGGGGTGTATATGTTAAAAAAGTACATAAACAGTGCAACGGAGCAATTTACAAACAGAGACAGGCAAAGTTGTTCAAAGGCAACAATATACGCCCAGCCATTGGGATGGATTTGGGTTGGAGCTAGAAGGAAATGGTTTAGAAGGCATATTATGAAGGGAGAAAAGGGGAAGCGAATACCAATCTTGGTAATCAAATCACGGTAGAAAAACAAAAAAGGAGGTTTTTGCGGATTTCGGCCTGAGCATACTGGCTCATCTTCTGCCGGACAGAAGGTATTAAATCCCACAGGATTGCCAATTGGTAACCCAGATATCTCCTTGGTAGTCATGGCGGATCTAAAGCTGAGAACTTCCCGCGTAACCCATGGAAATTGTTTGCGCAGGCCGGCACTTACAGAGGCAGAACCCTCTTCGGCTGGGCTGACCTCGGCCTCGGGTTCTTGGTTGGAAGAGGTCATCTCCGTATTGATTTTTGTAGAAGGGGACTCCATAAAAACCTAGAACAGCAAAAGGGGTAGATTAAAAAACAAAAGCAGCAAATAGCACGCACCTGAGTTAAATAAACTACAATGTGAGGAGCTTGAAGAATTGTCTGAGGAGGTCATTGGTGCAGGCGTTTGAAACCCAGGGACATGAGAGAAACTGCCCAGGACTAAATTTGCCATAAAATCGTTACCATTTCCGATAAATTGTGCACTGAGGTACACGCAGTTGAAACAAGGATTTGGGTTCCTAATTGATGGATCAGGGAACACGGATTGAATGGAGGAATGAGTCGGAGTATTAACACCTCTACTAGCAGTAGTAGAAGGGGGATGAAGGATATGTCTCCTATCCGAAGCACAAGGAGTGCTTACGAACAAATGATCCGCAGCGCGGTTAGGGTTACGGGATCGTCCTCGACCAATGGGCCGAGATCTAACTGGTGGATGACGTCCTGGACCAGGAACTGATGGACGACGCCCTGGACCAGGAAGGAAGCTGTGATTTCGACTTGTTTCTTCCTGAATAGCTCTAGCTTCTTCCTCTGCCAGAATTTCATCACTCCGGCCAAATATGTGAGGACAAGTGGCCCTCCCATATCCGTGTGAATTTCCCTCATTCATACTAGGGATTTTCCCAAACAAGAACGGTAAATATAACTAATAGCCAACAATGGTAGAAAATCTTGCAACAAATAAATAACACAGCGATGAATGAAAATACAGGCAGTAAGGCGTATTAAAAGACAGAAGTGCAAGTGTCAACTATATACTATAGCTTGGAAGATAATATGAGCAGAGGGATATATGATGAAGAAGATAGAAGGTTATACCTGAGGAATGTTAGTACAGAATGCTCGGCGAAGGAATCAGAACTTCGGCAGACTCAATGTATTGTTAATGGAAGCAGAAGAAGAAGAAATCCGATGAAAAGAGGATGGGAATGAAATAGAGAAAAGGGGGAAGTTCAAAGGTTATGGCCCGCGAAATGAAAGGGCAGGGGTAAAAAGGTAAAATCACCTGACAGGACAAGCGACAGACGTTTTGGCAGTCGCATTTAATGTTAAAGCGGCGCAAGGTGGGTTGGCGGTACGTAATATGATTACTTAGAGATGCCACGTGGACGACTACTGCAGGGTAAGAAGATAAAGCGTCCCGTAGGTAGGAGAAACGCCGCTGATTGCCATAACCTTCATATAAAAGAAAAACCCAGGATGGTAATGCCGGATGAAGATTATAAAATATATATATTACAAATATATATATCTCGGTTCATAAGCCGCGATGACAAATGTCAGGAACTCAGAAAGGTATCCTAATGAACTCGGAAAGCGAGCATAGGAAATTCGTCTCAAGAAGACACTGTTGAATAACTGACACTCGTAAAGCAGAAGAGATTATCCGACTAATACATCCCAACATCCTGGTTACTCAGTCTACCGAGCTGGGGGGCAACTGTTGTGGACCAGACCAAGGCCCCAATTGATATAAGGCCCAACCCACGCAAACCCAAAGGTAGGCACTATATAAAGACTACATGTATGGTAGCTCGAAGGACCCTATTTTTATTCAATCATACACACACACCCCAAAGGCAAAAGCCATCATACTCTGTACATCAATTTGTGATCCCACTAGGTACCTAATTCATAGGTATCTAGAGAGAAACACTAAAATCTTAGATCAATCATCCAATTCCGGTTGGACACATCTGCCACAGGCAGAACAGACTGGTTATATAAATTGTGTCTATTAGGTTTATGTTATTGAGTGAGATTCTTATCTCCCAAATATCCGTTAAATAGCCGTTACGTTGTCTGTAATACTCTAGCAGGAGAATAACACTTATTGTCATATCCGGTAGTCAATGGCCACTAATAATGACTAATGGACTTAGTTAGTAGATGTATGATTTAGAATTACACTTATACAATATCTCATGTGAACTCTTTTGAAAATGTTTTGGAAAAAGTTAAATCATATTTTTATAAGATGATTTCATATTTAATAAAATAAAATCTTCCGCTATGTACGTTATAATATCATGTATGTTAACAACCGGAGTACTACGAGGTGTTACATTTGATGATAGGTTTATCAAGTTAAAAAAGTAACTTTAACTATATATATAGGGACTTGATTTTCTCATGTTGCATGATAATTCAATTCTCATGTTGTGACTCAACTAGTGGTGGGTCCGACATTTATTAAAAAAGAAAAAAGAAAAGAAAAGCTTTGCACGCAAATCGAAGGATCACAATATGAGAGTTCAATTCTCATGCAATATGAGAAATTGTGTTTATCAGGCGAGACGATAGTCAGTGCGTCAGCGATGACTCAAAATTGGGTTATAAAAATAATGCTACACTACAATTAGGTTTTTGAATTTATATATTTGATCGAATACGTTTTTAAGTCAAACTTAAATAACAATTTAACTTATTTTAACTTAGTCGAATATCATACAATAATTTAAAATTTAAAATCATTTTGATAATTAGTAGTTAAAGATAAATTTTTTGAACTTACATTAACATCGATATATCATTTCTATTAATATAAAATGTTTCCTTAATTTTTCTTCTTAATCTTTTAAGTTTTATAGTTTAATTATGTATAATATTCAAGTGCATATATTTTATTAAATTTCAAGCCAATCGATCCGATACAAAATTATTAAGACTCGATCAAATAGGGTCTGAATCTACAAAAGCTTACCCTATCAAAATTTGATGTCAGGTTTGGATTACGTTAAATTTGTCCCACACGCGCCATCAACACCTTTGTACCAAAGTTCTATATATTTCCCAATAACCTGAAACGGTATTCAAAACTTGGGGAAAAAATCAATAGACAGCATAATCAATGGGTTCTGAAGGACAGCTCAACCTTCCTGTTCTAGATTTCTCCAAGAAAGATTTGAAGCCAGGGACCAATACCTGGTTTTCAACATGCACAAATGTGCGCCAAGCATTTGAAGAGTATGGCTGCTTCATAGTTGTGTATGATAAAGCTTCAGATGAGCTTCAAAATGGTGTATTCGGTTCACTGAAGGAGCTGTTCAATCTCCCAACAGAAACCAAACTGAAGAACACATATGAGGGCAAGCCCTTGAAAGGCTACGTTGGACAGCACCCCAAGATTCCACTCCATGAAAGCATGGGCATAGATGAGGGAACAACACTTGGGGGGATTCAAAGTTTCGCTGAAAAATTATGGCCTAACGGAAATGATCAATTCTGGTACATACCAAAATAAGTTTTTTTTTTTTTTTTTCTGAATTAATTCTTTAACATGATCAAATATTCATGACTTTATAATTAAATAACAACTTGTTATCGCCCTCTTTGTCACGAATTAATTAACTCTTCTAATACGACCCTCACGTGAGAGTTATTTGAACTTTCGTAGACAATACTTATACACGGACCCACGTACCCTGTTCTAAGATTAATTACACTGATTAGGGTGATGGAGAGGATGAGACTGAAGATTGATGAGAAAATTGTGGGCCATTTATTATCTCGAATTGATCTCACAGTAATCAAATTGGTTATATGTTATCACATATCCCGTGCAAAGAAATTTCGCAATATTTATTAGAATATTAGGGGTGGCAAGAATTGAACTCTATACTACTTTATCATAGAGACTTTGATATCATGTCACGAATCAACTTTTCCAAAAACTTAAGCCGTAAGTGAAGATGCATGAATAGTTTTATACTATATTTTTAAGGGAATAATCTGTTTACAAATTTGTTTTTTACAAATTACATTAAATATGACCGGTTACACATAATATAGTTTGCAAATATAACTTTCCCCATATTTCTAATACTCTGTTTTTTGTTGTGGTGGATTTATCTAGTAAATATTTGTTTGAGTATGCAAAGCTAGCAGAAGAATTGGATCGGATGGTGGCCAGTATGATATTTGAAAGCTATGGTCTGGTGGAGCACTATGACGCATACATAGGATCAACAAGTTATCTTCTTCGGCTTTTGGCACACAAATCACCGGAACAGGTTGAACCTCAACTGGGTTTTGTGTCTCACACTGACAAGAGCTTCACAACAATTCTTCACCAGAATCATGTCAATGCACTCATGGTGGAGACAAAGGATGGTAATTGGATTGATGTCGATTACTCTTCACCTACTTCCTTTGTCGTCATGGCTGGCGATGCACTCATGGTAAGAATTGAATTCCACAAATTTGAAGATGAATATTTGGGATATGCATACGATCTATTTTTGACTTACTCTTATACCTAAACTCGAATTTTATAACAACAAATTTAAGTGAAAGCAAGCAACTTACACCATAAGTGGCTTAGCATAAGTTATTTTCATTTTCATTTTTTATTTTTTTTGGTTTCTTACCGGTCCAATATAAATTCAATTAGTCCGATCTGACCATTGCCGGACTCATATAAGAAGTGGCTCTCCCAAGACAATTTTTATTATTCTTGGACTCGAACTCAAAATTTGTAACAAAAGTTGTTTTCATTTTTTTTAGATATTATTCATCGGTTCATCGATTAGTCCAATTCAAGATGGGTAGGAATACATGGACAACAAAGCTCATCTTACAAAGTTATTTTCATTAAAGATTGGCTGAAGACTGAATTGTTTATTTAAAATATATGCACCTGTTATATAAGTACTTATTTTAACCAAATTTATTTATATATATAGAGTTTAAGTTTCATTATCTGTAAATGATAATTGAAAACAATACCGAAATATCATCCACTACAAAAAATGAGAGCGCAAGAGTTTATTGCTTTTATAAAATATATATTGCATTAATCTTGCTTGCTAGAGACTAGAGAAAGAGGAAAAAAAATTTATGTTTTGATATATATCTGTGATAAGTTGGTTCTCTTGTTTGGTTAAATACAGGCTTGGAGCAACGACAGAATAAAGTCTCCTAATCATAAAGTAATTTTGATGACTAGGAATGAAATAAGGTATTCTCTTGGTCTGTTTGCCTTCTGCAGAGGGATTTTACAAGTACCTGAAGAGCTAATTGATGAGGAACACCCTTTGCAATATAAGCCATTTGATCATCTTGCATTACTGAACCTCAGTTACAGTGCTAATATTAAAGATTATTGTGGTGTGTGAAAAGTTTGCTTAGGTTTAAATTTTAAAAAAGTTGTGTGAAATGTATCACATACTATTATATCTTTGGCAAGATCTTCTGTTGGTTCTGTCACAAGATTTTAATTATGTGGGTGGTTACGTTTTCTAGATTTGGTTTGGATACTACAAGTGTATTTTTGTAAAATATAATGCTTAAAGGTTGTCATTGTGTATTTGTAGTTTTCTAAAATCGAATTTCACATAATTGTTTTTTAATACAATAAGATTAAATATGGATTTTATTTACCAAAAAATAAACAAATCAATTTGGATTTAGTATTATAATTCTTACACGATCAACTACAAGAGTAGAGAACCTAGAAGAAAAAAGAGGGATAATCAAATAGAAAATTGAAAACGATATAAACAAGGTTTACCATATTCATTGAAATGAAGTAATTAATGCTTCTCCATATAATAAAAGCCTAACAAATATACATTTTATCAATTTAATTCATTAAAAATAAATTTTATCAAATCAGTCACTGAAACTTGAAATTCTAAATATTTTCATACATCCATCTATTTAAGTTTAACAATATTAATTTTACAAGCTTATTTATCACGTTTAGGAGTGGACATGACATATTTAACTTACCAATTATGCAAAAAAGATCATGTTTACCCAAAGTGAATAAAAAAAAATATAAAGATATTCTAAAATGGAATGGCATACACACAAATACCAATTAAAAAGTGAAATGTGTAAAACAATATTGTTTTAGATAGTGTTAGGATTGCGGATCCTAAATTTATTGGGCAACCAAGAGAGCAAAAAATAAAAGAATCTGAGAGAGAAGTATGAACTGAAAAGATAATTCTGTGTATTCAATGCCTTTTCAACGAAAAAAAACAACTGACTCTATATAACCCCAAAACAAGGAAATCCCCTTCTAACAGAAAAGTAAATGAGGCTCCAGAACCTTCCTAACAGAAAAGCTAAAAGTGACACGTCCCACACCATGAGGCAGTTACTAACAAGCTAACAACTACACGTGGAAACCACTAACAGAACAGTAAATCAGCAAGAGAGACTTATCACTAATGGACCGGCTATGTGAAGTAATGTGTTGGGCTGATTACATAATGTAATCCTTGGCCCAACAGGGAAGCCCAGTCTTCCTCTTCATCTTGTGATCCCCATTCATAACATTGCCCCCTCCTTCAATAGGAACCTTGTCCTCAAGGTTCAGTTGAGGGAAAGAAAAAGCAGGATAAAACTCTGTAAGGTCCTCTTCATATTCCCACGTGGCATCTTCAGGGAGAGAATTAGTCCACTGAATCAACCATTGTGTACGAACACCTTGCACATCCTGAACAAACCGAGACATCAGTGCTGCGAAAGGAACTTGAATTGGATGGTTGTCCTTAAACATATCAGGTAACGGTAGAGCACAAGGAACCACATTTCCCCGAAACAACTTCAGCACAGAAATATGAAAAGTGGAATGAATATGGCAATGCTCCGGCAATCCCAATTGATAAGCCACAGGGCTCAAAACTCGAACAACAGGAAATGGCCCAAAGTACCGTTTAGCAAGTTTCTGGCACGTCCTCTTAGCTACTGTGATTTGCCTATATGGTTGCAATTTTACCAACACCAAATCACCAACAGAAAACACAACATCCTTCCTGTGCTTGTCAGCTTGGAGCTTCATCCGATTTTGAGCATTATGTAAATGATCCTTCAAACATCTCAATAATGCATCCCGATGACCAAGAGTGGTATCAACAGCTTCCACTTTAACCGAGCCCCTGATATAAGGTGGAATCATTGAAGGAGCCTTACCATATAGAGCTTGGAAGGGAGTCATTCCAATGGAAGAGTGAACAGCAGTATTGTAATGATATTCAGCCCATCCCAAATAAAAAGCCCACTTATGGTTCTCTTCATGACAAAAAGCCCGAAGGTACTGCTCCAAATAACGATTAGTTACCTCAGTTTGGCCATCCGTTTGGGGATGGTATGCTGTACTAGTCCGCAGAGTTGTCCCACTACATCTGAATAAATGGGACCAAAAATGACTCAAAAAAATAGAGTCTCTATCGGACACAATGGTTTTAGGAAAACCATGCAATTTAACCACTATGTCACAAAATAAGGATGCCACCTTGGCAGCAGTGTAAGGGTTGGTTAAGGCCCCAAAGTGAGCAAACTTGGTCAAACGGTCCACCACAACCAAAATAACATTGAAACCTTTAGAGGAGGGAAGCCCCGTAATGAAATCCATGCTCAAATCTTCAAACACTCCATCAGGAATGGGTAGGGGATGCAGTAACCCCAAAGGTGGTGATGTGGTATGTTTAATCACCTGGCAAACGGAACATTGCTTAACAAATTCCTGAACATCCTTCCGCATGCCTTTCCAATAAAAAGAAGCTGATAATCGGAGGAAGGTGCGAGAAATGCCAGCATGCCCACCAATAAGAGTGGAATGAGCCTCTTGCATAACAACCTCCTTCAAGGTAGAAGTAGAACCAAGAAGATAGCGATTTTTATGGAATAATATTCCATCCCTGTCAATGATTTCAGAACTAACCAACTCATTTTTTTGCAGCTGCAACCGAATGGCCAGCAATTCAGGATCAGTGTTATTTGCAGCTCTAATTTCATCAATGAGAGGAAATGTAGCTTCGGTCAACAAAGCCAAATGCAAACCTGAAGGTTCCTCCTCAAAGCACCGTGACAGAGAGTCTGCAACAATATTGGCAGAACCTGGTTTATACTCAATAGAGAAGTCATAGCCCATCAATTTACAAGCATACTTCTGCTGCTCAACCGTTTGCACCGTTTGGGTTAATAATTCCTTCAAACTCCTATGATCCGTTCGAATGATGAATCTAGAACCCAGCAAATAATGTCTCCATTTTTTAACTGCTTCGGTCAAGGCATACAATTCTCGAACATATGTGGAAGCTACACGCAATCTAGGCCCGAGCTTCTTGCTAAAGAAAGCTATAGGATGATTTTGCTGTTGAAGGACAGCCCCAATTCCCACAGAAGAAGCATCAGTTTCCACTACAAAAGGCAAGGAGAAGTCAGGAAGTATCAACACAGGAGTATTGGACATTGCCTCCTTCAAATTCCCAAAAGCTGTGGCAGCCTCCTCTGTCCATACAAAGGAATCTTTCTTCAGCAAGTCAGTTAAAGGAGAAGCCAAAGCTGCATAATGCCGAATAAACCTCCTATAATAACCCGTGAGGCCAATGAAACCACGTAATTGTTTGATGGTTTTTGGTTGAGGCCACTGTTGCATGGCTGCAATTTTGTTTGGGTCAGCTTGCACCCCAACACCCGAAACCATATGACCCAAATAGTCCACTTCAGATAAGGCGAATCCACACTTGCTAAGCTTAACCACAAAAAGATTCTTTTGCAGACAAGTCAGAGAAAGGATGAGATGGTTATAATGGTCTTCCATAGAACCACTGTAAATTAGTATATCATCAAAAAACACTATGATGAACTTTCGAAGATAAGGCCGAAACATCTGATTCATGGCTGCCTGGAAGGTTGATGGAGCATTGGTTAAGCCAAACGGCATGACCAAGAACTCATAATGACCTTCATGAGTTCGGAATGCAGTTTTTGGAGTGTCTTCAGGGAGCAACAAAATCTGGTGGTACCCACTGCGCAAGTCCAACTTGGTAAAAACCTTTGCTCCATTAAGCTCATCCAACAGCTCATCAATCGTAGGGATAGGAAATCGATCCTTGATTGTAATGCTGTTCAATGCCCTATAATCAATGCACATCCGCCAAGAGTTATCATGTTTCCGAACGAGAAGGACTGGTGAGGAAAAAGGACTTCTACTTTCCTTAATAAACCCGGAAGCTAACAACTCAGAAACTTGCTTCTCTATTTCCCCTTTTTGATGGTGAGCATATCTATAAGGCCGAACATTGACCGGTTGTGCCCCCTCTACCAAATGAATGGCATGGTCACAACTCCTTGCAGGCGGCAGTCCTTGAGGCAACTGAAACACAGACTGGAATTGAACTAAAACATTCCAAATAACAGCAGGAATTTTATGCTGCATAGCCAATAACTCAGGTAAAACAGCAGGCACTTCAGTATCCCCATCTCCTTCGAAAAACAAACAATGAGGAACAACAGAGTGCCGAACAGGTGCAAGAACTTCCCCTTGTAAAACCACTCTGTTATCCTTGGACATAAATTCCATAGTCAAATCGGTATAGTCATGTATGACTCTACCTAAATGACTCAACCAGGAAATGCCAAGAATAATTCCAAAACCAGACAAGTCAATCACCCACAAATCGACAAAGAATTCATAATTCTGAATGTTCAAAGGTACCTTCAAGCATTTTCTATCACATATGAGAAACTCCCCATTGCCCAAGAAAACCCGCATGCGTGGAACCTTAACAGTGAATAATCCCACAGTTTCTACCAAGTGTTTCTGGATAAAGTTGTGAGAACTACCAGAATCCACAAGAATAGCAACTGACTCACCTTGAAATTGAATCCGAAATTGAAGAGCTCGAGGATTCCTTTCACCCTTCAGTGAATGTAAAGCAGCCTCATGGATAACCTCCTGGCTAACGTCAGGCTGCCAAACTATTTGTTCATCCGTATCATCAGAAAAGTCATCCAAATCCCCTACCATCAGAAAAAGCTTGGACGGACACTTATGTCGAGGATTCCATTTTTCATCACAAGTATAACAAAGGCCCAACTCCCTCTTCTTAGCCAACTCTTCAGTACTTAATTTCTTGATAGGAACATTAGAAGGCAAAGCAGGAAAAACCATCTTCGGATTAGGCAAAATAGCAGGAAGGGATTTGGGTTGCTCCACTGTGTAAGCATTCTTAGTAAACGACTTCTTACTCCCAACAGAGGTGAAAGAAGAACGTAATTCAACAAAATGAGCATCATAAGTAATAGCCAGTTGCATGGCCTGATGCAAAGAAGTAGGCGAATGAAGTTGAATCGCTCTACGTAAATCAGGTAATAAACCAGAGACAAAGAAACTCATGAGGACCTCATCGGAAAATTCAGAAACCTGATTAATTAAGGCCTCAAAATTCCAGATGTAATCATTCAAACTCCCATCCTGAGTGAGTTTGGAGAGCACCCCCCTCAGATCCGTGTACGCCGTGCCCCCAAAACGCTGACGAATAGCCAACTTCAACTGCTCCCAAGATTGAACAGAACCGCCGTTGAATAACCACTGAAACCAAGGGCCCGCCAACCCTTCCATGCGCATACCAGCCAATCGAACCTTAAGAGCCTCTGGAACTTATTGCAAGCCAAAATACAATTCGGTCCGAAATATCCAACCATTGGGATCGGTACCACCGAAAAGAGGTAATTCCATACGAATAGACTTCAATAATGAACGAGGATCATCAGAAACAAATCGATTATGAGGCATACCCCCCAAATCGTGGCCACCTGCAGCGTGCGCGCCATGTGAATGAAGATCGGAACTCCCTGAAGTTTGCGCACCTGATGGAGGAACAGTGATTTTCACCAGTGCAGCATGAATCTCTTGAAGTTGCACAGTAATATTAACGAACTGATTCTGATGGTCGTTGAGACGTTGCTCCACCCGCGCTTGCATGTCTTCCAGACTACGATCAACGCGAAGTTGGAAAGCCCCAAACTCATCGGCCAAATCCTGCACCCGCATACTGAGAACAGAGAGATCGTGTTGAATACCAAAGAATGAAAGCACCAATGTTAGGATTGCGGATCCTAAATTGATTGGGCAACCAAGAGAGCAAAAAATAAAAGAATCTGAGAGAGAAATATGAACTGAAAAGATAATTCTGTGTATTCAATGCCTTCTCAACGAAAAATCCCACTGACTCTATATAACCCCAAAACAAGGAAATCCCCTTCTAACAGAAAAGTAAAGGAAGCTCCAGATCCTTCCTAACAGAAAAGCTAAAAGTGACACGTCCCACACCAAGAGGCAGTTACTAACAAGCTAACAACTACACGTGGAAACCACTAACAGAATAGTAAATCAGCAAGAGAGACTTATCACTAATGGACCGGTTATATGAAGTAATGTGTTGGGCTGATTACATAATGTAATCCTTGGCCCAACAGGGAAGCCCAGTCTTCCTCTTCATCTTGTGATCCCCATTCATAACAGATAGCTAGTTGAAAACTTGTGTTAATAATTAACACTAAATTTAAATAAGCGGACAAATAAAAAAACTAGAGATTTCAAATTAAATGGCTAAAATGATAATATTTAAATTAAAGAAATATATCTTTTTGGAACAAAAATAATGTTTCATTCTATCATAAAATTATGTTTTAGCATAATTTAAATAAATTTTTTTTACATCCCTCATCTCATATTAAACTTCAAAATAAAGATCCTGTATTTGTAGCGAAGTTGAGAATGCTACCATGGATCATGTGAGGCAATACTCTACGACGGAGGGCATGGTTATTGATGGGACAAAATTTTCATTCCCACTAGAGCTATTTTTCATTGCGGAACAACCATAGTTCCTGTAACATGTCGTGTTAACCCGGTTTGTTAACACGTGATCGTATTAAGACACACCTAATTAAAAATTGCGGAATATATTTTTCTTTTCAATTATGACGTCATTATTATTACCAAGTTGAATTACTTAATTCATTTTCATAAAACATTGCATGTATGTAAATTGTAAGACATCTAACTGAAATACCTCATAATATAAATGTAAAGTGAGTATCTAAGGTCACGGATCTATAACACGTAGTCCAGACAATATCCTGATACATTATCCAATTAAAGTCTGAAAACATAAAGACAAGACAATGTGGCATGGACAATCCACATGCTCACCAAATAAGGCAACATAGCCCCAATAGCAGTCTCAACTCAAATAACATAATACTGACAGAAAACATAAACAGCATCCAATATCCAGTCATGTCAGCATACAGCAAGTATATATCAACTAAGATCTGGCCTCCTGCAGCCAGAGGCATCAGCCCCCAAACTACCTGAACCTGCAATATGTGTCCCCAAACGTAGGGTGAGATCTCTAAACAAGTGCACTCCTCAGGAGTACGTCCAGTCCACTGCACTTTGACCATCGGAATGGTCTTGCTCCTCAGCTGCTTCTCACCGCGATCGAGAATCTTTAGTGGTCCGACGGGAGTCTTTAGGTTCTCCCGAACCTCCACATCATCTGGCTGCACCACGTGCGAAGGATCCGCTATGTACTTCCGAAGCTGAGACACGTGAAACACGTCGTGGATGTTGGCCAAGTTTGGAGGCAAGGTAAGCCGGTAGGCAACAGGTCCAACTCTACCAAGTATCTGGTATGGCCCAATAAACTGCGGGCTCAGCTTCCTCACTCCAAGGGCCCGACCAACACCAGTGACAGGTGAAAGTCTCACAAACATGTGCTCGCCCTCACTGAACTCCAGTGGATGATGTTTGACATCATAGTAGCTCTTCTGGCGATTTTGCGCCTATTTCAACTTTTCACGGATTAACTGCGTCTGCTGGGTAGTATCTTGGACAAAGTCCAACCCAAATAACTCTTTATCTCCAACCTCGGACCAGCAGGTAGGAGTCTGAGACCTCCTACCATACAGCGCCTCGTAGGGTGCCATGCCCAGGCTAGCATGGAAACTGTTGTTGTACGAGAATTCTACCAGTGGCAAGTACCTATCCCATGCTGAGCCCTGCTCCAAGGTGCAAGCCCTCAACATGTCCTCCAATGTCTGGATGGTCCGCTCAATCTGAGGGTGATAGGCTATACTCAGTCTCAACTGCGTACCAAAAGCCTCCTGCAGCGCCTCCCAGAACCGAGATGTGAACTCCGGGTCCCTATCACTGATGATACTCCCGGGCACCCCGTGAAGCCTCACGATCTCGCGAACATACAGACGGGCCAACTGCTCTGTAGTGAAACTCACCTTCACTGGAAGAAAATATGCAGACTTGGTCAATCTGTCTACAATGACCCAAATAGAGTCATTGTTGTCAGATTAGCAAGTGCACTAGTCATACAAGTAATAAAATGACAAGTAAAGATAGTTCCCACGAGGATTTGTGTCAAGCACTGACTAACCAAATGTTATTAAGTTGAGTCAACCGAAAAGTCCTGAATTGCATAGATTTCTTGTCACCAGAAATTTAGATTGCATAAAATTAAAGAATTGCAAAACAAACAAAATATGAATATAACTTAACAAGTAGTTTGATGTCAATTTCCCTCAAGCATGAACTTATGGATGAACTAATTTCCATAATGAATTATCTACAATGTGATGTTAATTAACCTTTTACTTATCATCAAGATGTAATGTGTAACACCCCGTATATATCCGGTAATGTTATCATACTATCGTATTAAGCTGCGATTAATTAAAAATGTGGAATATCTTTTTCTTTTCAATTATGATGTCATTATCATTACCAACTTGCTTATTAATCAATTAATAAAAACATTGCTTGAATGTAATTGCAAAAAAACAGCTAATTGAAATACCTCATAAGATAAATAACATAAGCATGAGTCTCTAGTCACGGAACTGCAACTCGTAAATCGGACTAACTATCAGATTATACAACTTAGCTCAAAGCACTAACAGCAGTGACATGGACAATCCCCATGCTCACACAAATAAGGCAACAAAGCCCAACATCAGTTTCAACATCAACAACATAATAATAAAGGTGCGGAAACCATAAACAGCATCCAATCCAGTCATGCTATCATCAAAGCAGTAATAACATAATCATCAATCAAGCTCTGGCCTCTTGCTGCCAGAGACATCAGCCCCCATACTACTTGAACCTGAAATAAGCATTCCCCAAACGTGGGGTGAGATCTCTAACAAGAGATCTCAGTAAGACAAGGGGTCCTCAAGGATCCTCCACCCCAAGCTCACTTACATGTGCAATATAAGTTTAAAAGCAGTTCATCTTCATCAGTTCTAAAACAGTGTGTTGTCAGATTAGCAAGTGCACTAGTCATACAAGTAATAAAAAGGATAAGTAAAGATCGTTCCCACGAGGAATTGTGTCAAGCACTGACTATCCAAATGTTATTGAGTTAAACCAACCAAAAAGTTTTGAATTGCATGGATTTCTTGTCACTAGAAATTTAGATTGCATAAAATCAAAGAATTTCAAAACACACAAAATATGAATTTAAATTAACAAGTAGTCAGATTTCAATTTCCCTCAAGCATGAACTTATGAATGAACCAATTTCCATTATGAATTATCTATTATGTGATGTTAATCAACCTTTTACTTATCATCAAGATGTAATGTCTTACTACACTGATAGACACATTAATCAGAAACCCCAGTGTCTTGGTGATTCCTTTCATAATACATACATTAATTACTAAGGTCTTAAGATTACATTAGTATCATAGCATCAATGTCTTAACTACTAAAATACTAATGATGAAGTTGTCAACTATAGAACAATGTAAACATGTCTGTTCTACACTATTCCATTAACAAGAAAATTTGATCAAGACAACTTCATACAAATCACATAATAGAGAAACAAAATATCTAATTAACCATTCATAAATTCACACTTGAGTTCCATTGAATCAGACTACAAAGGACTCTACTCAGACATAATTGAAATAAATACAAGAGAAGAAGAAAGAACAAACTCCATTGTCATGATAGTAAGTCTTTAATCTTCAAGTGTAATTACATATGAAAAACTACTCCTAAGAATTTGGAAAATAAAAGAGAGAAGTCAGATCAGATGATCTAATGTAGGAGGGAGAGATGTATGATAGAGAGATATTTAAAAATGTGAAGGCCTTTGCCTTTTATAGTGTTACAAATTCTGCTGAAAAATAACATGGGTGCTAAAACGGTCTTGATGGCCGTTTTAGCGTCCAGGCTTGACGCTTTACCAACTATTTTTAACTGCATTGGGCGCTAAAACGGTCTTGATGGGCGTTTTAGCGTCCATGGCTGGCAACTTCCCAACTGCTTTTAACTGACTCCAACGCTAAAACACTTGATTTGAACGTTTTAGCGTCCGAGACCAGAGACTTTTTCCACAAAAGGGCGCTAAAACGGTTAATCAGGAGGTTTTAGCGCCCAAGACCAGAGACTTTTCCAACAGCAGCGCACTAAAATGCTCAGTGAGGGCGTTTTAGCGCTGAGCTCGAGAGACTTCCACTCTTAATTCGCAGCAGCGCGCTAAAACGTTCTGTGTGGACGTTTTAGCGCTCAGCACCAGCAACTTTCTCCTTCAATCTGCAGCAGCGCTCTAAAATGGTCCGTGTGGCCATTTTAGCGCTCAACACTTAGGCATTCTCCCTTTCTCCAAAATCTTCTTCCTTCTTTTTGATGCTTTTTGGGCTTCCTTTCCCTACAAGACAGTGTAAATTTTCACAAAGCTTTCAGAACTTGCACTTGAGGGATTTCTAAGACATTAACCTCATTTTCATCTAATTAATCACACAAATTGATACTAATTTATGCTGAAAAACCTGATGAACTAGGGGTTTATCACAGTGCAATGCAGCAGATAATCATGTCATGTGTGTCAATACTATTCTACTGGCCAGAGAAATGCAGGAATACGTCTATCTCCTACATATAGTGCAAGACGCCACTTGCATCCGCCCCGGATTACCGTATTGTATGACGCCACATACTCAGGCTTACTGTATAGATGGAACGACACATGCATATTAAAAGCCATTACATTTAAAGTTCAATCAACATTTTATATGTTCAAAAGCATGTAACACAACATGCATATACCATACCCCCATAGGACATAGTGGAACCACAACATGGCTAAACCGAGGACACGAAAGTTTACCTTGCAAGCTAACACCCAAAGCCAAGAGTCCACAGCTCAAAGTCCAAACACAGTAGAATCACAATCTATTATGGACCAACACTATATCAATAATTTTGCACCTCAAGCATACAACTTAAAGACAACGCCTTTCCTTTACGTTTAACGTCTTAAGGCTACATACAAAGCCATAAGCCCTTAATCACTTGATTCTGACTTAGTTCATTAATTACAGAAGTCCAACTTCCTTAATCTAGGGTCCACAAACCCCCAATAGCCTACTGTACACACAGCACAGCTACCGTTCTACGAAATCCCAGAATATCCGGATATTCCTCGGGGACATATCCGGATATGCAATATCCGGATATCTTACTGACCATATCCGGATATACAATATCCGGATATCCCGATCCCCATATCCGGATATCCAATATCCGGATATCCAATATCCGGATACCCTATCCGGATATCTAATATCCAGATATCTGTTCGACAAATATCCGGATATTTCATGACAGAATGCAGTTTTTGCATTTCGTGAAGATATCCTTCCATGGTTCCATTTTTAACACTTCAAAACGTTAAAGCATGCATTTTTAGGCATATTTAGGTTTACCTACTAGTTGGTTACTTACTTAACCCTTTTACATGCAAAGACTTCACCTTTAAGCAATAAAAACTCATGATCAAAGGTTAGGTAACTCACCCAAAGCTCAACCAGCCAACAAAAGGTGCTCTTGGAGCTCACAAGACCACTCCAAGGTTCTGACTTCTTCCAGAAACGAAAATGGTAATCCAAGTAAGGGTCTTTCTCACCAAAGGTGGCTCCTTGAAGCCACACAACAAGAAAGCAAAGGCTTTTTCCCTCAAAACCAAGAAACTTAGCTCACTCCTCAACCAACAGTGGCTGGGAGTGCAGCAATGACCTACTCCCACCTCACAAGGTTGCTTTAAAGTGTTTACAAGGAGGAAATGTGAATAAAAATAAAAAAAGATAGCCACTTGGTCTCCAAAAATGAAGAAGAGAGCTCAAGGAAGAGGCACCAGCTGCTCAGCCTCCAATCCTTCACGTAGGATTTCAGTTACCTAGGGTTATGTGCCCTTACTTAGAGTATAGATAGCCAAATGGCCACATAACGCGCAGTATTAGCATTAATAGCTACGCAAAAGATTTTAATCCCAAACTTTGGGATCTTAACCTACTCAATTTTACAAGAATTATCATATTTTTATTTTATTTTTGGGGCACCTTTCCGGTACGCGCTTTTCCATAGCCAGTATCAGTTCTGGCATCAGATCTCATTATTTTCACTTGAAACTCGTTTTACAAGTCCTACATAATATTCTAGTAATTATCGTACACTTGTTATAATTTTCTGGGATACTTTTTTGTTACGCATTTATACCGACTAGCAGAACCGGTATCTGCACTTTTCTTCCGAAAAGCGACTTTCAGCATTCTTACCCACTAATTATAATTATTAAAGCCTCGTAATAATTATTAGGGTCAATTATGGAATTATTTCCTAATTATCACAATTAAGTCATTAATTACCTTAATTAACGGTGCGGGTTCTTACATTCACCCCACCTTTTTAAGGATTTTGTCCTCAAAATCAGAATATACCTGTCTCGAAACTCGGGATACTGCAGGAGAAGCTCGTCCTCTCTCTCCCAAGTACACTCCTCAGGAGTTCTTCCTGACCATTGCACTTTGACCATCGGAATGATCTTGCTCCTCAGCTGCTTCTCGCCACGATCGAGAATCTTGAGTGATCCGACGGGAGTCTTTAAGTTCTCCCGAACCTCCATATCATCCGGTTGCACCAAGTGCGAAGGATCCGCCACGTACTTGCGAAGCTGAGACACGTGAAACACGTCGTGGATGTTGGCTAAGTTCGGAGGCAAGGCAAGTCGATAGGCAACAGGTCCTACTCTACCAAGGATCTGGTATGCCCCAATAAATCGCGGGCTCAACTTCCTCACTCCAAGTGCTCGTCCAACACCTGTGACAGGTGAAAGTCTCACAAACACATGCTCACCCTCACTGAAATCCAGAGGATGATGCTTGACATCGTAGTAGCTCCTCTGTGATTCTGCGCCTGCTTCATCTTCTCTCTGATCAACTGAATCTGCTGGGTGGTATCTTGGACAAAGTCCAAGCCAAACAACTCTTTATCTCCAACCTCAAACTAGCAGGTAGGTGTACGACACCTCCTACTGTACAACGCCTCAAAGGGTGCCATGCCCAGGCTAGCATGGAAACTTTTGTTATACGAAAACTCCACCAAAGGAAGGTACCCATCCCATGCCGAGCCCTGCTCCAACGTGCAAGCCCGCAACATGTCCTCCAAGGTCTGGATAGTCCGCTCAGTCCGTCCATCAGTCTGAGGGTGATAGGCTGTACTCAGTCTCAACTGCGTACCAAAAGCTCCCTGCAGCGCCTCCCAGAACCGAGATGTGAACTTCGGGTCACTATCACTGATGATACTCTCGGACACCCCGTGAAGCCTCACGATCTCGCGAACATACAGTCTGGCCAACTGCTCTGTAGTGAAGCTCACCTTCACTGGAAGAAAATAGGCAGACTACATCAGTCTGTACAAAATGACCCATATCGAGTCACAACCAACATGAGTCTTCGGCAAACCCACAACGAAGTCCATGGAAATGCTCTCCATTTCCACTCTGGAATCTCAAGAGGTTGAAGTTTACCAGACGGCTTCTGGTGTTCAATCTTCACTTTCTGACAAATCAAACACTTGGACACGAAAACAACAACATCTTTCTTCATGCCCGGCCACCAGAAGTTCTTCTTTAGATCTTGATACATCTTAGTAGCACCAGGGTGGATAGAAAACTGGCCCTTATGGCCTTCTGCCATAACCTCATCGGTAAATGGACCTCGAGGGACCAAAATCCTCTGCTGAAACATCAGAAGTCCATCCTCATTCCAAGACACACCGTCTTGGTTCTTCACGTAATCCAGGCACTCTCTCTGAACTTGCGCCTCTTTGATCTTTTCCGACAGCTTGTTCACAACGTTTGTTGCCTCTAACTCGAAAAGTGCACTCTTTCACGGAGAGGTCACTGCCAACTTCCGAAACTTCACAACCACATCAAAGTTACAAAGTAACGAACTGGACAAGCTCCCGGATTTCCGGCTCAAAGCGTCGGCTACCACATTGGCCTTACCAGGATGGTACTTCAGCTCAAAGTCGTAATCCTTCAGGAACTCCATCCATCTTCTCTACCTCACGTTTAACTCCTTCTGGTCGAAAAGGTACTTCAAGCTCTTGTGATCATTGAACACCACAAACTACACACCGAACAGATAATGCCTCCAAATCTTGAAAGCAAACACGATCGCTGCCAACTCTAAATCATGAGTCGGGGTAGTTCTCCTCATGAGGCTTCAACTGCCTCGAAGCAAAAGCAACTGCTCTACCAGACTGCATCAACACACAGCCCAGCCCCTTACCAGAAGCATCATAGTAAAGCTCAAACTGCTCCTCAGGATCAGGAAGGACCAACACCGGAGAAGTAGTCAATCTCTCCTTCAACTCCTGAAAGCAATCCTCACTCTCGTGAGTCCACACAAATGGAGTCTCCTTTCGAGTAAGGTGAGTCAAAAGGAGAACCATCGTGGAGAAACCCTTGATGAACCTCCGGTAGTAACCTGTCAAACCCAGAAAACTCCTCACTTCCGTAACTGTCGTCGGCCTCTCCCAATCAAGCACAACCTCGATCTTGTTGGGATCCACTGCAACTCCATTCGCTGAAATCAAATGCCCCAGAAACTTGACTGATTTGAGCCAAAACTCGCACTTAGAAGGCTTAACATAAAGCTTTTTCTCCTTCAACACTTGCAGAACAATCCTCAGATGCTCCGCATGCTCCTCCTCAGTCTTGGAGTAAATCAGAATGCCGTCAATGAAGACAATCACAAACTAATCCTGATACGGCTGGAAAATCCTGTTCATGTAATCCATGAAGACTGCCGACGCATTTGTGAGTCCAAAAGGAATCACCAAATACTCAAAGTGACCGTATCTCGAACGAAACGTGGTCTTCGGGACATCCTCCGGCTTCACCCGAATCTGATGGTATCCGGACCGGAGATCAATCTTAGAATACACACAAGCGCCCCTGAGCTGATCCAACAGATCATCAATCCAAGGAAGGGGATACTTGTTCTTGATTGTCACCTTGTTCAACTGCCGGTAGTCGGTGCACAATCGCATTGTCCCGTCCTTCTTCTTCACAAAGATGACCGGTTCTCCCCAAGGAGACACACTCGGCCGATGAAATCTTTCGCTGAAAGATCCTCAATATGCTTCTTCAGCTCAGCCAACTCCGATGGCGACATTCGATATGGAGCTAAAGAAATTGGCCCCACACCAGGAAACAAGTCAATGGAGAACTCTATCTCCCGATGTGGCGGAAACTCAGGAATCTCCTCAGGAAACACCTCAAGGAACTCTCCCACCACAGGAATGCCAGTGATATCCTCCTTTGTCCCACTCACCAAACCTCCCAACATGACATACCTGAATGCCCCTGCTCTCAAGGCCCTCATAGCCTGCAGCAATGAAATATATGGCGAGGAACTAGCTGTGGAACCACACGGAGACATCACCATGCGCTTTGCACAGCAATCGATCAGTGCACAATTTCTAGACAACCAATCCATGCCTAGAATAATTTCCAAGTTGGCCATCGGTAACCCTATCAGATCTACCGAGAACTCACGGCCATCCCACTGAAACGCTACATCGCGGTGAACAGTGGTAGAATCACAAATTTCTCCGATGGCGGTAGTCACCCGCAGCGGTGGAGAAAGCACAGACATGGGCAGCTCAAGCCCCAAAGCAATCGGGGTTGCCACAGATGAATGCGTAGCCCCGGAATCAAACAATACATCAACCGAAGAATCACCAATAGACACAGTACCTCTAACAAGGTTCGGAGTGTGGTCCGACTGCTGCCTATCCAAGGAGCAGGTGGCAGTGCAGGTGCCGAAGTAGAAGCCATCGGAACCATCTGCAAAGGAACTGCCTGAACAGCTGCAGCTCTCGCCGTTGACGACAGACAGTCTCTGGAGAAGTGGCCCTTCTTGCCACACTGGAAACATATCAGCTGACCGGAAACACAACGACCAACATGCTCCTTTCCGCACCCCGCACACCTCGGAGTGAAAGGACGCCTAACAGAACTCCCCTGCTGTGAAGCAGCTCCATTGAATTGACCAGGCGCCTGCCTAGTCGCCAACTGTTTACCTTTGCCCTTCCCAGCAAACTTCATGTCCTTCCTGGATGTAGGAGTAGGAGTGGAACTAACAGTCCCCTTGGTCTCGTCGACCTTGGCCCTCTTGGCCTTGTTTGCCACGCAAACATCCTCAATATCCTTACATTGCTGAACCAGTGTACCAAAATCCCTCGAAGCAGCTCCAGCAATATGATCAGCAATCACCTCACTAAGTCCTCTACGGAACTTAGCAACCAGAAACGTCGGCGTAGGAGGAACCATCCGGAAGTGTGCAAACTTCACAAGCTCATTGAACTTGGCCAGGTACTCATCAACAGTCATTGAGCCCTGAACCAATATATCAAATTCCCCCTGTTTCCTCTCCTACGCATCATAGGGAAAGTATCTGCCCAAGAAGCACTCCTTAAAGAATGGCCATGTCATGACACGACCCTGCATCCCGTAAGCTCGAGAGGTGTTTGTAAGAACCCGCACCGTTAATTAAGGCAATTAGTGAATTAATTATGATAATTAGGAAATTATTCCATAATTGACCTTAATAATTATTATTTGACTAAATAATTATAGTTAGTGAGTAAAATGCTGAAAGTCGCTTTTCGGAAGAAAAGTGCAGATACCGGTTCTGCTACCCGGTATAAATGCGTACCGAAAAAGTATCCCGGAAAATTATAACGAATGCATTATAATTACTAGAATATTATGTAGGACTTATAAAACAAGTTTCAAGTCAAGATAAGGTGATCTGATGCCAGAACTGATACTGGCTATGGAAAAGCGCGTACCAGAAAGGTGCTCCAAAAAATAAAATAAAAATATGACAAATCTTAGAAAAATGTGTAGGTTTAGATTCCAAAGTTTAGGATCAAAATCTTTTGCGTTGCTATTAAGGCTAATACTGCGCGTTTAAATGAATTTGGCTATATATGCACCTATTATGGCACAAAACCCTAGGTCTCCTTTCGCTCTACGTGAGTTTTGCTGCAGCTTGTGCCTCTTTTGCTGCCACCCTTCTCCATAGCCACCTTGCTTGGGGAAAAACCTCCAAGTCACCTCTTTTCCTTGAGTTCTTCACACTTTCTTCTTGCAAACACTTGGTGTTGTGGGTTGTGAGAGTGTGAGGCTACATTGGTTGCACACTCAGCCACTGTGAGTTGAGTTTTGAGGGCTGGTTTGGAGAGTTGAGTGTGGTGGGTCATGATCATGACATTTTGAGGTCCAAGTGGTGACCTTTGTGGGGCAAGAACCAACCTTGTGGTGCTATTTTCGTGTAACTGGTTAAGGCTGAGTTTGGGAGCTGTTTGGTGAGCTCCAAGAGCCATTGTTACTCTGTTTCAAGCTTGGGGTAAGTTTCCTCACCTTTGATCATAGATTTATGGCTTAAAGTTGATGTCTTTGCCATGTTAATGAGTAAACAAGAAGGTAAAATGAGTATGAACCTAAAACAGATTAAAGATGCATGCTTTAACGTAATTAAGTGTTAAAAGTTGGATCTTTGGACTGGATATTCACGAAATGCAGAAACTGCATTCTGTCGTGAGATATCCGGATATTTGTCGTACAGATATCCGGATATCAATATCCGGATATGGTATCCGGATATTCATATGGTATCCGGATATTCATATCCGGATATGGGATCTGGGTATCCGGATAAGGTCTGTGTGATATCCGGATATTGCATATCCGGATATGTCCCTTGTAATATCCGAATATTCTGGGATTTCGAAGAACAGTAGCTGTGTTGTGTGAACAGTAGGCTATTGGGGGTTTGTGGACCCTAGATTAAGGAAGTTGAACTTCTGGAATTATTGAACAAAGTCAGAATCATATGATTAAGGGCTTATGGCTTTGTTGGGAGCCTTAAGACGTAAAACGTAAAGTAAAGGCGTAGTCTTTAAGTTGTATGCTTGTGATGCATAATTAATGAGATATTATTGGTCCATAACAGATTGTGATACTGCTGTGTTTGGACTTGTGAGTAGTTGGACTCTTGGCTTGGATTGATTGCTTGCAAGGTAAGCTTTCGTGTCCTCGGTTTAGCCATGTTATGGTTCCACCATGTCCCATGGGGATGTGGTTTATGCATGCTGTGTTACATGCTTTGATGTTTTGGAAATGCTGTTGAGCTATTATATGCAATGTGCTTTTATGATATGCATGTGATGTCCACTTATACGGTAAGCCTGAGTATGTAGCACATACAAGACGGCGAGGCTGTGAGTGAGGTGCAAGCGGTGTTCCTTGTACTTATGTGGGTATAGACGTATTCCTGCATTTCTCTGGCCAGTAGATTGTATAAACACACATGGCATGAATATCTGTTGCACTGCATAGTTTTGGAACTAATATTGTAAATACTATTTTTGAACTTATATTGCACATGTAAGTGAGCTTGGGGTGGAAGATCCTTGAGGACCCCTTGTCTTACTGAGATTTCTTGTTTAGAGATCTCACCCCACGTTTGGGGACGCTTATTTCAGGATCAGGTAATGTCGAGGGCTCAGGTGGCAGGAGGCCAGAGTTGAGTTAGACTTATCTGTGTTTTGCTGACATGATGGATGCTGCTTATTTGACTGCTGTTTATGTTTTCAGTTATGATTATGTTGAGACTGATGTAGGGCATTGTGCTTTATTTGGTGAGCATGGGGTTTGTCCATGCCATGGGTTTGTTATTGTCTTCTTAGTTAAAGTTGTAATTAAAGTATCAGGATTTATGGTCCAGGCTATGTGTTGTAGTCCTGTGACGTAGATACTCACTTATTATTTATATATGAGGTATTCCAGTTAGTTGCCTTGCAATTCACATACAGGAAGTGTTTTATGAAATTGATTAAGTAATCAAGTTGGCTAAGGATAATTTCGTCATAATTAAATTAAAGAAAAAGTTATTCCGCATTTTAATTAAGCGTGGCTTAATACGATAGTATGTTAACAATCCGGGTTAACACGGGTTGTTACATTTTATGGTATCAGAGCACTTTCTAGGGAAAAGCCTGTATATATTGCAATAACTTAGAATGTTTCGTTGCGTGTCTACTTTGTGTTCTCTCTGATTGGTGTGTCTTATGATAATGCATATGTGACCACATGGCGTGGGCCTGATCAACTCATTCTTTGTGTAACTTGTGCAGAGTCATGGTGCCACCAAGGAGGAATCCTAGTACGAGCGAGGATCAACCGGATCCTATCCTGGCTGCATTAGCTGAGATGCAGGCGGACCGACTAGCCGACCAGGAGGCCACGAGGTTGGCAAACCAGGCGATGCTGGACGCCATCAGAGAGGCGAACATGCGAGCCACTGCTGAGGTTCTGGAGGAGAACCGGATGGCCAACATGACTATGATGAGGGTCATGTTGGAGGAGTTGAGGGTTGGTCCTGCTGCTGGCCAGTGTCCTCCACCACCTCCACCACCGCCACCGCCTCCACCTCCACCTAGTCAACAGGAGGACACCCAGAGTCAGATGGGTGAGGGTAGTCATTTGACGGGGGCTTTGCAAACCATTCCCGTATTTGCTGAGGATCGTGACGAGATCGACCGTCGGCTGAATGCTTTCCGCAAGCATAAGCCACCTACGTTTGATGGGTCCTACGACCCCATTGCTGCTGCTAGATGGCTTCAGGCCCTGGACAAGATATTCAGGGTGATGCAGTGCACCGATCCGCAGAAGCTGATGTTCGCCACGTATATGCTGGAGGGCGATGCCCATGAGTGGTGGACGAACACCTCTCAGGCATTCGAGATGCAGGGGCATGTGATGACATGGCCATTCTTTGAGGATTACTTTCTGGGTTAGTACTTTCCTTATTATGCTCAGGAGAGGAAGCAGGGAGAGTTTGACAGATTGGTTTAGGGCTCGTTGTCTGTGGAAGAGTACCTGGCTAAGTTTAATGAGCTTGTCAAGTTTTCTCATTTCCGTATGGCGAGGCCAACCCCCATCTTTCTAGCTGCTAAGTTCCGGAGGGGACTTAATGAGGACATTGCTGGACACCTTGCTGGTTCTGCTTCGAGAGACTTCGGGGCTTTGGTACAGCAATGCTGTGACATTGAGGACTACCGCAGGGCGAGCCAGGCCAAGAAGGCCAAGATTGAGGTGCCACAGGGTACTGGTGGTTCCGCTTCCTGGAGAGACAGGAAGTTTGGAAACAAGGGCAAGGGCAAACAGTTGGCGGCGAAGCAAGTGCCAAACCAATTTAAAAAGACTTCTACTCAGGGGAACACAGCGAGACCTCCTGCTCCCAGATGCTCGGGATGTGGGAAGTCCTATTTTGGGCCGTGTGCTACCGGCCAGTTGATATGCTTCCAGTGTGGCAAGGATGGCCACTATTCCAGAGATTGCCCGACGGCGAGAGTTGCTGCAGTGCAGGCAGTGCCATTGCAGATGGTTCCTACTGGGGCACCAGCAGTGCCACCTACTACGGGGCGTGTGTACACACTTGATCGTCAGCAGTCGGACAGAGCTCCGAACCTGGTCAGAGGTACTGTTACCATTGGTGGTTCAGCTGTTGATGTGCTTTTTGATTCCGGGGCAACGCACTCTTTTGTTGCTACCCCTATTGCTGTGGGGCTTGAGTTGCCCAGTGATGTGCTTTCTCCACCGATGCGGGTGACCACCGCCACCGGAGAAAAATGTTTGACCTCCACTGTCCATCGCGATGTAGCGTTTCAGTGGGATGGCCGTGACTTCTCGGTAGATCTGATAGGATTGCCGATGGCCAACTTGGAGATTATTCTGGGCATGGATTGGTTGTCCAGAAACTGTGCATTGATTGATTGCTGTGCCAAGAGAGTGGTGATGTCTCCGGGTGGGTCCACAGCCAGTTCCTCACCGTTCATTTCAGTCCTGCAGGCGAGGAGGGCCTTGAGAGCAGGGGCATTTGGCTATGTTATGTTGGGAGGTTTGGTGAGTGGGACACAGGAGGATCTCACTGGCATTCCTGTGGTGAGGGAATTCCTCGAGGTGTTTCCCGAGGAGATTCCTGAGTTTCCACCGCAGAGGGAGATAGAATTCTCCATAGATTTATTGCCTGGTGTGGGGCCTATCTCATTGGCTCCATACCGGATGTCGCCACCGGAGTTGGCAGAGCTGAAGAAGCATATTGAGGAGCTTTCAGCGAAAGATTTCATTCGGCCGAGTGTGTCTCCTTGGGGAGCACCGGTCATTTTTGTGAAAAAGAAAGATGGGACTATGCGATTGTGCACCGACTACAGACAGTTGAACAAGGTGACAATCAAGAACAAGTATCCCCTTCCACGCATTGATGATTTGTTGGATCAGCTCAGGGGTGCTTGCGTGTATTCCAAGATTGATCTCCGGTCCGGTTACCATCAGATACGGGTTAAGCCGGAGGATGTCCCAAAGACAGCGTTTCGCTCGAGGTACGGGCATTATGAGTACTTGGTGATCCCGTTTGGACTCACCAATGCACCCGCAGTGTTCATGGATTACATGAACAGGATCTTCCAGCCGTACCTGGATCAGTTTGTGATCGTGTTCAATGACGACATCTTGATTTACTCCAAGACAGAGGAGGAGCATGCTGATCACTTGAAGATTGTTTTGCAAGTGTTGAAAGAGAAAAAGCTATATGCTAAGCCGTCAAAATGTGAGTTTTGGCTCAAGGCGGTGAAATTTCTGGGTCATGTGATTTCCGCTGATGGAGTTGCAGTTGATCCTAACAAGATTGAGGCCGTGATGGATTGGGAGAGGCCCAAGACGGTTACAGAAGTGAGAAGCTTCTTGGGTTTGGCTGGGTACTACAGGAGGTTCATAGAGGGATTCTCCAAGATGGTGCTGCCGATGACTCGCCTTACCCGAAAGGAGACTCCATTTGTGTGGACACATGAGTGTGAGGAGTGCTTCCAGGAGTTGAAGGAGAGACTGACTACTGCTCCTGTGTTAGTCCTTCCTGATCCTGCGGAGCAGTTTGAGTTATATTGTGATGCCTCTGGTAAGGGGCTAGGCTGTGTGTTGATGCAGAAAGGGAAAGTTGTTGCTTATGCTTCAAGACAGTTGAAACCTCATGAGGAGAACTACCCGACTCACGACTTGGAGTTGGCAGCTATTGTTTTTGCTTTCAAGATTTGGAGGCATTACCTGTTTGGCATGAAGTTTGCTGTATTCAGCGACCACAAGAGTCTGAAGTATCTGTTTGACCAGAAAGAGTTGAACATGAGACAGCGAAGATGGATGGAATTCTTGAAGGACTACGACTTTGAGTTGAGGTATCATCCTGGCAAGGCCAATGTGGTAGCCGATGCTTTGAGTCAGAAATCCGTGAGCTTATCCAGCTTGATGATGAGCGACTATGAGGTGATTGAAAAGTCCAGAGACTTGAGAGTGAACTCCTTGTTTGGGGGCGCATTGCTTGAGATGGAAATAGCAGAAGTGATTAATGAGCTGATGGAAAAGATTAAAGAGGCGCAAGTGCAAAGAGAGTGCCTTGATTATGTGAAGAACCAGGACGGTGTGTCTTGGAACGAGGATGGTTTGCTGCTGTTTCAAAAGAGGGTTGTTATCCCTCGAGGGCCATTGACTGAGGAGGTTATGGCAGAGGCTCATAAGGGCCAGTTTACTATCCACCCCGGTGCTACAAAAATGTACCAGGACTTAAAGAGAAATTTTTGGTGGCCGGGCATGAAGAAGGACATAGCGGTCTACGTGTCAAAATGCCTTATTTGTCAGAAAGTGAAGATTGAGCACCAGAAACCGTCTGGTAAACTCCAACCTCTTGAGATTCCACAGTGGAAGTGGGAGAGTATTTCCATGGACTTCGTGGTGGGATTGCCGAAGACTCGGGCTGGTTGTGACTCTATCTGGGTCATTGTGGACAGATTGACCAAATCTGCCCATTTTCTTCCAGTGAAGGTGAGCTTCACTACAGAGCAGTTGGCCAAGCTATATGTCCGCAAGATTGTGAGGCTTCACGGGGTGCCCGAGAGTATCATCAGTGATAGGGACCCGAAGTTCACATCTCGATTCTGGGAGGCGCTGCAGGAGGCTTTTGGTACACAGCTGAGATTGAGTACCGCCTATCACCCTCAGACTGACGGACAGACTGAGCGGACCATCCAGACATTGAGGACATGTTGAGAGCTTGCACGTTGGAGCAGGGTTCAGCATAGGATAGGTACCTTCCGTTGGTAGAATTTTCGTACAACAGTTTTCATGCGAGTCTGGGCATGGCACCCTACAAGGCGCTGTATGTTAGGAGGTGTCGGACTCCTACTTGCTGGTCTGAGGTTGGAGATAAAGAGCTATTTGGCTTGGACTTTGTCCAAGATACTACCCAGCAGATCCAGATGATCAGGGAAAAGTTGAAGCAGGCGCAGAATCGCCAGAAGAGCTACTATGATGTCAAGCATCATCCACTGGAGTTCAGTGAGGGTGAGCACGTGTTTGTGAGACTTTCACCTGTCACCGGTGTTGGACGGGCACTCGGAGTGAGGAAGTTGAGCCCGCGGTTCATTGGGCCCTACCAGATCCTTGGTAGAGTAGGACCTGTTGCCTATCGACTTGCCTTACCTCCGAACCTAGCCAACATCCACGACGTGTTTCACGTGTCTCAGCTTCGGAGATACATAACAGATTCTTCGCACGTGGTGCAGCCGGATGATGTGGAGGTTCGGGAGAACCTAAAGACTCCCGTCGGACCACTCAAGATTCTCGATCGAGGCGAGAAACAGCTTAGAAGCAAGATTATTCCGATGGTCAAGGTGCAGTGGACTGGGCGTAGTCCCGAGGAGTGCACATGGGAGTGAGAGGATGAGCTTTTCCGGCAGTATCCCGACTTTCGAGACAGGTATGTTTCTGATTTTGAGGACAAAATCCTTAAAAAGGTGGGGTGAATGTAAGAACCCGCACCGTTAATTAAGATAATTAGTGAATTAATTATGATAATTAGGAAATGATTCCATAATTGACCTTAATAATTATAGTTAGTGAGTAAAATGCTAAAAGTCGCTTTTCGGAAGAAAAGTGCAGATACCGGTTCTGCTACCCGGTATAAATGTGTAACATCCCACATAAATATTTAGGAAAATACATAAAATATATTAGAAGGCATAAGTATGCATGTGTGAAAATTAGAGTTTCATGTAATTATTTATTTGAATTCAAATTGCGTGGTTACTAGTGTAAAATTAATATTGAGTTAGGAAAATTATTAGAATTATAATTTTAGGTGAGAAATTATTTTATGCATGTAGGAATAATTATGTAGTAACATATAAAAATAATTAAAAATAATTGGGCTTGAGGACTTAGAATTTTTGGGCTAGTACCCAAGTTAGTGTCACTTGGGCTTGTGCATATTTCCAAATTGCTTATGTTAGTTAGGCTGAAGCTTTAGGCCTTTTGTAGCCCACTTGATGCAGTCCAAACCCATTAGAATACTATCCTAAACTCATCGTAAGTAACTCCACAAGTCAACCTCTTGTTGGCTAGAAACCTCCACATGGCATAGCCTTTCTTCTTCCTTCATTTGTGCGCACATGGCCTTCAAAAAATCTGCACATGGACTGTTTGTTAATCATTTTGGTCAGCCTCACTTCCTTCCCTTGTCCCATACATATTGCACATGCAAGAAGGTAAGATAGTTGCTTGTTGCACCTTCCAAATCTAGTAAGACATGCACCCAATGAAGACCTTGTGGGCAGCTTGCATGTCTTGTGTGTGGGCAGAAAATTCTGCACCATTTTGACCCCTCTTGTGCGCACAAAAAGTGTGAGGATTCAGCCTTGTATTATGCCCTTGTGGAATGGCTTTAAAACAGCCCACAACTCCTCACTTGTCTCCTCATTCTTTCCACTCCTTTGCATGAAGATAGGCTGCACCCAAACCCCTCACTTCTTCCTCTCTTAGGCACTAACTAGGTTGTAGTTTAGGCACCTAAAACAGAAACCAAAATCTGCACCCATGTCTTCCTCCTTCCCCTTCAAACCGTGAGTGTGTGTAGGGAATAACATTCAGAAAAAATTGCACATCATCCTCTCCTTTTCATTGTTGAAGCTGTGACCTTAGGCATCAAGTGTAGTGCAAGCATCCCTCTCATTTTTCCTCACTGTCCAGCCAAGCTCCTCCATCCAAAGATTCTGCCCAAGTTGTCTCCCACCTCACTTGTGCGCATAAGACATCCTCTAGGAAGGTGAACTTGTTGTTTGGTGAAACTAGAAAGTGTGGTGTGTGCTCCTTGATCATTTAGTGTGTACTACAAGAGGTAAGCATGAATCTTAGACCTTCTTCCTTATTGTGTAACCATGTTTATGCTTGAGATGACATGTAATTTGTCTTGTGAACTCTCATCATGATTCTGCCATGTCTTGTTATAGACCCTAGAATGAGCATGATAAAAATATTATGGTGGAGCTTGTATGCCTTCATTATTGTATGAATCATTCTATGATAAATAGCATACTTTAAGCCTTTGTAGCACACATTGCATGAAATAATGAGGTTATGGAATAAAGTCTCCTTGTTATGATTGTTTTGATGCTAAAAATGCCACTGTTTCTGTATAAAATTGTCACTGTTTTGATGCTAAAAATGCCATTGTTTCTGTTTGAAATTGTCACTGTTTGATGCTAAAAAAATGCCACTGTTTCTGTATAAAATTGTCACTATTTTGATGCTAAAATTGCCATTGTTTCTGTTTGAAATTGTCACTGTTTGATGCAAAAAAATGCCACTATTTCTATTTAAAAATGTCACTGCTTTGATGCTAAAAGAATGCCACTGTTTCTGTTTAAGAATGCTGTTGTAAACGTTACTGTTTCTGTTTAAAAAACGTCACTATATGTTGTTCATTACTGCTGTAAAATGCTACTATTTTTGCTGCTGTAAACGTTACTGTTTATGTTTAAAAAATGTCACTGTATGTTGTTCACTTTTGCTATAAAATGCTACTGTTTTTACTGCTATAAATGTTACTGTTTCTGCTGTAAAACATCACTGTTTCTGCTCACTGTTTTTAAGAAAAAACGTTGCTGTTTTCTGCTCACTGTTTTGCTGTAAAATGTTGCTGTTTTGCTCACTGTTTTTGCTGTAAAACATTGCTGTTTTGCTCATTGTTTTGTTGTAAAACGTTGCTGTTTTGCTCACTGTTTCTGCTGTAAAACGTTGCTATTTTTCTCACTGTTTTGTTGTAAAATGTTGTTATTTTTGCTCACTGTTTTTCCTTAAAATGATGCTGTAAAATGATTTATTGTAATTGATTTAGGTGCACATAAGCAGTGAGAAACGTAGCATATTTCGCTGCTGTTTGGTAATTATTTAAGGCACGCAATGTAAGTGTTAGGCGATATTACCTAATGTGACTATTATTATGTTCCATATGATGTAAGTATTATGCCATGAATATGCCTTGACGACAATATGATTATGAGGTAAAGTTGTTATGTGGCAGCATAACGTATATGAAAAGTATATAAGCATGCCATGAAGCATAACGTATTATTATGTTCCATATGATGTAAGTATTATGCCATGAATATGCCTTGACGACAATATGATTATGAGGTAAAGTTGTTATGTGGCAGCATAACGTATATGAAAAGTATATAAGCATGCATCTTACATCATACCGCATTTATTTTTACGCTTTGTGTGTGATAGCATAGCATGGCATGCATGTACCAAAATTCATATAGCCTTGCAAATTTTAGAATAGTTATGTACAGGACCATGTGTTTGAGCACGCATCATATAGGCATCCCTCCGGTACCAGGGTATGGGACACTTGGCATCAGTCCGCATAGGCCACAGTTAGAATCCACCAATGAAGGGTGCCGATTATGGGATATCCATTGTGTATTGCGCACACGACGGTGCTAAGAGCGCAAAAAGGAAGGCGTTATATACGCAATATATATATGATGAGAAGGAAAAGGACAAGGAACAGGATATGTTGTAGTGACTGTTTATGATTTTGTGCCTAGCTTAATACTGTTACGTTATTGGTTTTGTTGCCACTTTGCTGGGATTATTCTCACCCCTTTGGGGCTGCTATTTTCATAAATGGCAGGAGGACGTAAGAGCATTTGAAGGCGTGATGTTTGCTGTTACTTGCTGATGCTTGGACTTATGCTGTTGCTGTTTAATTGTTGGATGACTGTAAAGCTTATTATTTTGGAGCACTTGGATGACTGTAGACATTATTATCTTCCATTTTGTTTTAGTCTTTCATGAACAGCGGCTGTTTTGGAAAAATCAGAAAACGTTTTGCGAAAAGGATTTTTGAACGTTTTATTAAGTGCTGAATTTTAACAGTTTTACGAGCACCTTACGGGTTATGTTTCCAGGTGCAAACGAACTCCGATTTACTAATATTTTATATGCACGTCCAGCACAGCCTCGATCTTGTTAGGATCCACTGCAACTCCATCTGCTGAAATCACGTGCCCAAGGAACTTCACAGACTTGAGCCAAAACTCACACTTGGAAGGCTTCGCATACAGCTTCTTCTCTTTCAACACTTGCAAAATAATCCTCAGAAGCTCCGCATGCTCTTCCTCTGTCTTGGAGTAAATCAAAATATCATCAATGAAGACGATCACAAACTGATCCAGGTACGGCTGGAAAATCCTATTCATGTAATCCATGAACACAGCAGGTGCATTGGTGAGTCCAAATGGAATCACCAAATACTCAAAGTGACCGTATCTCGAGCGAAATGCGGTCTTAGGGACATCCTCTGGCTTCACCCGAATCTGATGGTATCCGGACCGGAGATCAATCTTCGAATACACACAAGCACCCCTGAGCTGATCCAACAGATCATCAATCCGAGGAAGAGGATACTTGTTATTGATCGTCACCTTGTTCAGCTGCCTGTAATCGGTGCACAATCGCATTGTCCCGTCTTTCTTCTTCACGAAGATGACCGGTGCTCCCTAAGGAGACACACTCGGTCTAATGAAGTCCTTTGCCAAAAGATCTTCAATATGCTTCTTCAGCTCCGCCAACTCTAGTGGCAAAATCCGGTATGGAGCTAAGGAAATAGGCCCCACACCAAGCAACAAATCAATGAAGAACTCAATCTCCCTCTGCGGTGAAAACTCAGGAATCTCCTCGGGAAATACCTCGAGGAATTCCCTCACAACAGGAATGCCAGCGAGACCCTCCTGTATCCCACTCACCAAACCTCCCAACATCACAGAGCCAAAAACCCTGCTCTCAACGCCTTTCTAGCTTGCAGGACTAAAATGAACGACGAGGAACTGCCAGCAGATCCACTCGGAGACATCATCACTTTCTTGGCACAACAGTCAATCATCACACAATCTCTAGACAACCAGTCCATGCCCAGAATAATCTCCAAGTTGGCCATCGGTAATCCTATCAGATCTACCGAGAAGTCACGGCCATCCCACTGAAACGCTACATCGCGATGAACAGTGGTAGAATCACAAATTTCTCCGGTGGCGGTGGTCACCCGCAGCGGTGGAGAAAGCACAGACATAGGCAATTCAAGCCCCACAGCAATCGGGGTAGCAACAAAAGAATGCGTAGCCCCAGAGTCAAACAAGACATCAACAGATGCACCACTTATGGTAACAGTACCTCTAACAAGGTTCGGAGCTCGATCTAACTGCTAACGGTCCAGAGTATAAACACGCCCCGTGGCTGGTGGCACTGCAAGTGCCGAAGTAGGTGGAAGGGGAACCATCTGCAATGGAACCGCCTGAACAGCAGCAGCTCTCCTTGTCGTCGATGGACAATCTCTAGAGAAGTGGTCCTCCTTGCCACATTGAAAGCAAATCAGCTGACCGGTAGAACACGGCCCAAAATGAGTCTTCCCACATCCCAAACACTTGGGAGCAGGAGGTCTCGCTGCAATCCCCTGAGCGAAAGTCCTCTTAAACTGATTCGGCGCTTACCGAGCTGCCATCTGTTTACCCTTTCCGTTGTTCCCAAACTTCCTGTCTCGCCAAGAAGTGGAACTACCAGCTACTTTTGTCATCTTCGTCGTCGTCTCATCTGTCTTGGCCTTCTTGGCCTTACTCGTGTTGGAGAAGTCCTCAATATCACGACACTGCTGAACTAGTGTCCCAAAGTCTCTAGAAGCAGACCCAGCTAAGTAACCAGCAATATCCTCACTAAGTCCCCTGCGGAACTTAGCAGCCAAGAATGTAGGAGTAGGCCTCGCCATCCTGAAGTGTGAAAACTTCACCAGCTTATTAAACTTGGCCAGGTACTCGTCAACTGACAACGAGCCCTGAACCAAACGGTCAAACTCCCCTTGCTGCCTCTCCTATGCATCATATGGGAAGTACTGACCCAGAAAGCACTCCTCAAAGAACGACCACGTCATCACACGGCCCCGCATCTCGTAGATGAGAGAAATGTTGGTCCACCACTCATGGGCTTCGTCCTCCAGCATGTAAGTGGCAAACATCAGCTTCTGCGGATCGGTACACTGCATGATCTGGAAGATCTTGTCCAACGCCTGTAGCAATCTGGCAGCTGCAATAGGATCATAAGATCCATCAAAAGAAGGTGGCTTATGCTTGCGGAAAGCATTCAGCCTGCGGTCGATAGCATCTCTATCTTCAGCAAAATCCACAAAGGGCTCCAACACCCCAGTCGCATGACCAGTGCCCTCAACCTGACTCTGGCCCTCTTCCTGCTCACCAGGCGGTGGTGGAGGCGGTGGTGGCGGTGGAGATGGTGGCGGTGGGAACTGATCGACAGCGGGACCAGCTATCATCTCCTCCAACATGACCCTCATCATGGTCATGTTCGCCAAACGGTTCGCCTCAAGCGCATCCTCAGTGGCTCTCCTGTTTACTTCACGAGCAGCGTCCATCATTGCCACGTTGGCCACTCTCGCGGCCTCCTGCATCTCAGCTAATGCAGTCAGGATTGGGTCGGGTTGACCCTCAACAGTCTCATGTTCTCCGGGGTCCTACCATGACTCTGCACAAGTTACACAGTTTATGAGTTGATCAGGCCCACGCAATGTGATCACATATGCATCATCATAATAAAAGTCATAGGAGTAACACATTAGACAGACACAACCAAACATCCTAATCATTGCAATTCATACAGGCTTTTCCCTAGAACCGTCGCTCTGATACCATAAAATGTAACACCCCGTGTATACCCGGAATATTAACATTACATCGTATTAAGATGTGCTTAATTAAAAATGTGGAATATTCTTTTTCTTTTCAATTATGACGTCATTATCAATTACCAACTTGATTACTTAATGAATTTCATAAAACAATGACTATATGTAAATTGCAAGACAACTAAATGAAATACCTCATAACATAAAGAGAAGTGTGTATCTAAAATCACGGATTTACATCAAGTAGTCCGGACAATATCCTGATACATTATTACAACATCAAATGAAACTTAAGACATAACAAGTCTACGTGGCATGGACAATCCCCATGCTCACCAAATGAACAGCATAACCAAACAAGTTTCCGCATAAAACTCCATGAACATAGATGAAGCTAACAGCATATCAACAACAGGTACAATCAACATATAATCAGCATTATCTAGCTCAAATCTGGCCTCCTACCACCTGAGGCCTCAACATTACCTGAACCTGAAATAAGCGTCCCCAAACTGAAAGTAAACTGGCCTTTGAAGGCCGATGCATGTAAGGTGTAAAAACAAAAATTTTACTGCGGAACATACATGCACACATAGGTTCATGCTTTAAGACAGCATGATGTTACCTTGTTTTTGGCCTGATCAGTCAGGGAGATCAGATGTCAGGCTTGAAGGGTTCAAACCCTCTAATGGTGATCCACACCACCGTTCGTCAATGATGCAAGAACCCCTTCTTGAAAGCCACCAGATGAACACCACAGTGAGGCTTGCTATGCGCACAAGTGGTGAAGGTGGAGGCTAGGTATTCTGTTTGGAAAGGTGTAGTGAACTACCCTACAGAATGGTGCATCAGATGAAGGAGAGTTGGCTAGGTTTTCTTTTTCAAACCCTAAGGTGAGGAACCAGTATATATGCGCACACCTTGATGAGAGGAGGAGAGAATTTAATTCATTCAAAATGAAAACCAACTTTCAAACACATTTGAAATTTGCGCATGGAACAGGGGAGGATAAGGTGGAGCTATTGCAAAACCAATTTTGCCAACAACCTCCAATCTTATCCTCATGAAATTAAGTTCAAAATAATTTAAACTTAAATTCATAAACTATCATATAGTATACTTTTCATGCACATAATTCAGCCCTAGAAGGGGTCCAAATATATTGAGTAGTTGCATTCAAAATTTGAATCAACTCACCCACTGATTCCCTCAACCACCAAATATGAATGGAGCTTTGTTTTAAGTGATAAGATGACATCCTTATCACTCAAATTTGCGCACCAAACAGCCCAAGGATGTGCTCCAAAGATGCTTCTTGATCCAAGGAATATGCTCCAATAAGATCCTGTCTTATCCTTTTGTTATGAAACAACTTTTCAAAGCCAATTCAAATTCGAATTCAAACACTTGAATTCAAATGATCAAACATTCAAATTCAAAATTCAAAATTCAAAATTCAAAATTTCAAATTTCAAATTCAAAATTCGAATTTCAAAATTCAAATCCGAAATTCAAATTTCAAAATTCAAATTTCAAATTTCAAATTTCAAATTTCACATTCAAAATTCGAAATTCAAATTCGAAATTCAAATTTCAAAATTCAAATTTCAAATTCAAAATTCGAAATTCAAATATTTGATTATTAATTTAACTAATTAAATTAATTAGTAATGGCTTGGACTATCCAAGCCCATTACTAAGCTCCATGCACCACCCACCCATTTAGGTGGGCTTCCAAACAGCTTCTTGGGCTAACAACCATTATTAGGCCCAATACCTTTAAAGCTAGTCCATCATGACTACAAGGTGTTAGTGTGTGACCCATTATGTCCAACTTAGCTTCTGACATAACTGGGCTTAGGCCCAATAAGCCCACAACCCAATTAATGACAACACAGAGCACTAGCAATGCTTTGTTGCCCCAGAACTAGTCAGATTAATGACTTGATCATCCTATTGCACATATTTGGTTACCGTATGTATTTCCCTTCGTCTCGGTTATCTTCCCATTAACCTAGGGTAAAGAAAATGTATCAACCCCTGCGGTTTAGGGTAAGCTTTATTCGAAATAGGGAATCTTCAATTTACTGACTCTAAAGGCAGATCATCTCATGATCTCTTTTACTATGCATAGATTCCCGAGTCCCTGTAAATGTCATCCCGATTTCTCTGGTTTACAGATAACCTAATCTCTCACAGAGATTTGACGAATTCCTTCAGCTTATTACCCTAGCTCTGTGCCCTTTAAGGACACGCCCAACAGTATACCTATGAGTCTCCATGTTTCAGGCAGACGAGGCATACAATCAAAACATGCCTTCAAGAACACAGTCTAGGTAATAACTTCTGGTCTAAGGAAAGACATACCCAAACATAAAGAGATTACTCTAATGACACTATCTGTGAGATTTCCTCATAGAGTCTCTTTTTGGGTCTGTTCAGTGCGAGCTATACTCTTATAGGTCCACCCACGACTTTAGCTAAGATATCTCCATATCTGCAGCTCATGAGGTCTTTACCTTGTATCCATATACAAGTAGATAAGTCGTACTAGTCTTTACTCGAGATCACTGATCCCCAAACTCAGTGTCTCTAGACTAGGAACATATAATTAGGAATAGACATACAATATTCTTGAATCCTCATGATCGTGATCTCATCACAGATACTCAAGAGATACCTATTCTATTTCAAGGGGTTTATCCAGTTCGTTCATATAATATTAACAGTAATATCGAGACACAATATGAAACTGAATAAATAATGCTTTCATTTATTTGCGACAAACAAAGTTCTACATCTAGTGTCCTTTATTTAATCAAAAGATTGTCTCTAGGACACCCATATGCTAACAACCTCCCACTTGGCCTAGAGCCAATCAGACCTAAGTCGTATGCCCAAAGCCTCATAATGACTATCATGTTTTCTCTGAGAAACAGCCTTTGTCAGAGAATCGGCCAGGTTATCGTCTGTGGGAACATAATCCATTTTTACATCATTCCTATCAATGATTTCTCTAATCAAATGATATCTGCGGAGCACATGTTTAGATCTTTGATGAGACCTAGGTTCCTTTGACTGCGCAATGGCTCCTGTGTTGCCGCAAAGCAATTGTATGGGCTCATCCACGCTTGGAACCACCCTTAGTTCATTTATGAACTTCTTGATCCACACTGCCTCCTTAGCTGCTTCTGAAACAGCTATGTATTCAGCCTCTGTCGTTGAATCTGCTGTTGTCTCCTGCTTGGAACTTTTCCAAGACACTGCCCCACCATTTAAGGTGAATACGAATCCTGACTGTGACTTGCAGTCATCTTTGTCACTCAGAAAGCTGGCATCAGTGAACCCTTTCACTGTTAACTTATTAACCCCACCATAGACCAGAAACGCATCCTTAGTTCTTCTTAAGTATTTAAGGATGGTTTTGACTGCCGTCCAGTGACCCTCTCCAGGGTCTGACTGGTATCTGCTCGTAATGCTTAAAGCATATCATGGCATACATGATGTATCCAATAGCCGAAGCGTATGGAATTCCACTCATGCGATCCTTCTCAGGCTGTGACTTAGGACACATAGCCCTTAATAGGTGTACCCCATGACTGACAGGAAGAAAACCCCTTTTCGACCCTTCCATGCTAAACCTCTTTAGCATCTTGTCAACGTACGTGGATTGAGATAAACCCAGCAGCCTCTTGGATCTATCTCTATAGATCTTTATACCTAGTATAAAGGTTGCCTCTCCCAAATCCTTCATGGTAAAGTTTTCTGAAAGCCACTCTTTCGTTATTTTTAATGTGGGGATGTCATTTCCTATTAGCAATATATCATCTACATAGAGCACTAGGAAGACGACATTACTCCCACTAACCTTTCTGTAAACACAAGGTTCATCCTCGTTCTTGATAAAACCGTTACTCTTAACGACTTCATCAAAACGTATATTCCAACTCCTTGATGCTTGCTTTAGCCCATATATTGACCTTTGTAGTTTTCATACCATATGCTCCTGATCTTTGATTTCAAAGCCTTCAGGTTGTGTCATGTACACTTCCTCCTTCAAGAACCCATTCAAGAAGGCGGTCTTGACATCCATTTGCCAAGTTTCATAGTCGTGGTATGCTGCTATTGCAAGCATGATCCTAATAGATTTGATCATGGCAACTGGTGAGAAAGTTTCATCATAGTCAACTCCTTGTCTTTGACGATACCCTTTCGCCACCAACCTAGCTTTGTAGGTCTGAACGTTGCCATCTGCATCAGTCTTTCTTTTAAAGACCCATTTATTACCGATAGGAACTATTCCTTGCGGTTTAGGAACCAAGGTCCATACCTTGTTCTGATACATCGAATCCATTTTAGATTCCATGGCTTCAAGCCATCTTGAGGAGTCAACATCTTTGACCGCCTCCTCGTAGTTACTTGGTTCATCATCCTCAACAGTTTGCTGATTCTCAATCACAAACCCGTACCTCTCAGGTGGATGGATGACCCTCGTAGATCTACGGAGTTGTGTGTTTACTTCTCCATTGGAGAACGTCGCCTGCGGAGCAGACTCGGGTTCCTCAATCTGTTCTTGTGGATCTTGCACTTCTTCAAGATCAATCTTACTCCCACTGCCTCCTTGAGAGATCAAATCCTTCTCAAGGAACTCAGCATTCTTTGACATAA
>JAVKPL010010520.1:0-45174 GCA_032173675.1 Gastrolobium villosum | reverse complement strand
TGTGGCTATCTCCTCCGTATGGATTATGTTCCCGGAGATTATTATTATTATTTTATATAAGTAAAGTGGTGCGAGGTAGTACCTTGTGTTAGTGGGACTGTTAGTACAGCCGTTGGCATGTTACCTCTTCTTGCGTGAATTATAAGGACAGATTCTCTGATTGGTGGGGCATTGCACCTGGGGCCCTTAGGACAGCAAGAGCTCGAGGGGTTAAACCTAAGGATGTTCTTACCCATTGCATTAGAGGATTGTATCTTGTGAGGAACGCAAGAGGTGAAATTGGATAACTGTAAGTGAACAGTAATATGCCTAATATGATGAAATGTGTGAGGTGCCATGAGATGGTAGTTTGGATTATGAAATTGAGCACTCGGAGATGTGCATGAGTGTGTACCAAGTGTGGTAGTATGGAATTATGTTTTTTTCAGAAATTGTGAAATGAATTATTGGATTGTCACCCTATGTGAAGGGAATGGAAAATTGATTAGTGATGATGGATTGAGTCAAAGTCTCTTGGGAAGATTTGTGATGGCTAGATGTTAAGCTAAGTTGGTGGCCAAAGTGGCCAATGATTTTAAGTCGGTGGCCAAAGTGGCCGATGATTTTAAGAATTTATTAATGATGATATAGTCAAGTAAGAAAATGTGATACTAGTTGTTAAATAGAATGGTATTTGGTGGAATAAAAGGTTGATATCCTTTACCCTGGTGGTAGAGTTACTGATGGAGTTGTATAGAGGCAAATTATAGTGAGAGATGTGTTGAGAATACACAATGTTAATGTTGTTCTTGGCTAGGTTCCAAGATATATGATTGAGAGTGCTAGTGGTGCTTTGAATAGTCCGAGAGATTTGTGTAATCGCCAATATGAAATGATGAAAGTAATGACAAGGATTGGATTTAGTTCCTAGTGGCATGATAAATAGGCCTTTAAGGTCCCTATGTGATGGGACAGATATGAGAAAGAGATGATACGTAACCTCGGAATGAGGCATACTAGTGGAATGAAATGATAATGAAAGTGAGGTGTATGGAATGAAATGATAATGAAAGTGAGGTGTATTGAATGAAATGATAATGAAGGTGAGGTGTGTAGAATGAAATACATGTGGAAATTGATAACATGAGTATGGAACAGTAATTAAAGAAAAGTTGTTAATGGAAATCGTGGGCATGTTGCCTTTAATGTGGGAAATCAATGACGAACTATGTGTTAAGTTTTGAGATGATTAATTGAAAAGGTAATTATGATTAGTGTATAAAATTCAGGAGTGGATTCATGGTTGAAAGCTTTGAAAGGACCGATGTAAGGTAAGAATTATAATGTGGGGTCCATGATGTGCCAGTAAAATGTCTTGAGGAAGCGATTCGCCGTTGTGTTTTGGCGAGAGTTGGTAAACCTGTAGGGTTGGATTCAAAAGTTAAGCACAGAGATGGTGATTGTTAAAGATAAGTGTTGAAGGGAAATGGTACGTTTTAGGTTAAGAACATGAGAAAAGCAAAATGTGGATGTTCGAGTTGTGGCTAGGTGCCAAAATGGGGATTGTTCACTCAGAAAATAAAAGCAAAGTGAGCGTGAATTGGATGATTACCCGGTGAGTTGCATTGAGAGGCTGTGAGATTCCATAATAGTGTTTAATGTGGAATAAGAAATGTGAAAGAGATTGATGACAAGAGTTAATACTCCGTGGAAATAAAGAGCAAAGAAAGATAATTGTGACCGTAATGTGCCAATAAGTAAGAGTTGCCTGTGTGGCACAGATTGAATAGGATGTAGCATAACCCTATGGGTATATAGGTTGATATGTTAATTTGGTAGGAAAACCTGCCAAGAGAAAATATGGGCTATATGAGCTAGGTAGCAGGACTTGTGAAAAGAAATTGAAAAGCATATGAAAAGAAATTGGCTTGGTAAAGCATTGATGGTGCACAACTGTGTGGTGCACTCCGGTTGTTCACATGTGGTGTCACCGGTTGACATTGAAATTGGGAAGGACTTGAGGTCTCCCATTGGGCCTTTGAAAGGCAAGGTCATTGTGAAATGGGGCTGAAAAGCCAAAAGATAGAGATGTAAACAATTATTTTGGTGTCCGCGCACTGATGGAGCTTCTTGGGTACGGGGGACTGAGATTCTCTGGCTGTATCCCGAGTTAGCATATGTGCATAGTTGATTTTGCGGACAAAATTCCTAAAAGGTGGGGTGAATATAACACCTCGGAAAATTAAATGTGAAATTATTTGATGAAATATGGGTTTAAAAGGGAAGGATTAGTGAAAATCCAAGAATTAGGGCCAAAATGGGCAAAAAGGGCAAAATGGTAATTTGCCAAAAACGTAAACCGAGGCATGAAAAATGGAGTTAGAGATTTAATATGACAGAAATAATGCTGGAAATGGAATCAGGGCGGAAAATTGAGTGAATAGGCAAATTTGGGAAAAATTGATGAATAGTGATTTTTAAGTGTTAAATACTGTGTTATGAGTGTACCGATAAGTGTGAAATTTTTATGAGTATTTTGAGGAAAGAAAAATATGACATGGACTGGAAAAATATGTAGATTAAGAATTTGTGATAATAATTTTTATCGGGATTAAAGTTAGATCGCGTGTGGGACCCGTGTGACCGAAGTCACCTAGCTTCTCCCTCTTTTCCCCACGCCCTCTCTCCTCTTTTCCTTCTCCTTCCCGTGGGTTCCCTTTTCATTTGCAAAAACAAGAACCAAACCCACCATTTCTCTTCTTCCTCACCATTTCTTCATTTCTCCACCAAATCACTTGATTTTGGTGTTGAAATCTATTGTAAACAACCTTCCAAAGCCATTGGTAACACTTAGAAGCCATGAAACCACCTCCTTGGGGCGAAAATGGACAAACTCAGATTCGAACCCTTAGGTGTTCTTGGAGTTTTTGGAGTTTTTGGAGCTCTTTTGGATTGATGGAGCCTTGGTGGTGTTCCTACACTAGATGGTAAGTATATTTGTGGTACTTTTGTGGTTGATTTTGTAGATCTAGAAATTATGCTTTGAATCTTTGATTCTAGATGTGTGATGATAGAGAGCCCAAATGGAAAAATGCTATTAGATGAAAATGCCTTAGAATGATGCATGAAAGCTAGAAATGCTATGTAAATTTTTGGTGAAAAAGTTAGGTTTTTAACTTAGGAAAAATTGTGAAGATTTCATGAAAATGGGTAAGTGATGTAAGTGAATAATTGAATGGTGGACCATTGGTATAGGTTGATAATGAGATTACATGATTAGTATGAGTATTAAAATGAATTGAAAACCTTGTAGAACCAATCTTTGAGGAATTCGAACCATAGGGTGGTTTGGAGGAAAAATGATGTAAAGGTTGTGAATTTGATGGAAAATGATATAAATATGATGTTTAATTGGATAATGGTATAGTGTGGTATAGTGGAATGAGAAGAAAGAATGTGTGATTCATGATGTATGTGGTAATTTGAGTTATAAAAGAGATTAAAGTTAAATGAATGAGTATTTGAGATAAATGATTGAATTGTAAATGATTTGATAATCATATTGTGGATCATCTAGGTTGCCTCTCTTGGACGCTTTGGAAGCGGGTAAGCTTGGAGCTTACGTTTGGAGCATGGGCTCGGTATTGAGGTAACCTTTGGAACTGGGGTTTAGCCCTTGTGTGCTCCACCACACCTAGTGGATGGTTGTGGTTGGATTATGTGGTTATGACATTGTGTGATTGTGTGCTTGTATGCATATTGCTTGATTTTGTGAAAATTGTTTGGTCACTGGCCAGTTGACGTGTGTTGGTTTGGACATCCGCTGGGTTCGTCCTACGGGAGAATGCCAGTTGGAATGCCATGGTGTTGACTCTGGGAGCGACATCAGGATGATCCAAGCGGGGGACGTCCGCCGGATAGGGCTCATGAGGAGTTCCGGTTGGGTATTGCCATGGAGTCGTCTCAACCATGGGAGAGGCGCCAGGACTGTCTCGGGAGTTATATGATGGAGTCCTTGAACATGAATCCATGAGTGGATGTTCTTGGGTTGTCTCCAGTTGATGGGTGATATTGCATTGCTTGCATATTATATGATGTTGTATTTGCACATTGAGTGAGCCATGGGGTGGAGAAACCTCCAGGGCCCTTGGTTTACTGAGATATATTTATATATCTCACCCCGTGTTGTGGGGCATCATTTCAGGTTAGGTTGAGCCTGGAAGAGTGGAGCATGAGGTGCATTTTGGAGGCACCATGTGATGAGCATTGGATAGGGACACATCTTGCATATGATTTATGCTTTAGACTTAGGTCATGAACCTATGCATGTTGAAAATGCCATGCTTTGTAAGTTCATGAATACATGTTAGATCCTTCAATATGATGTATATGTAGGACATGAGTATATATTGTATATTGGAGTGAGCATGGGACTTGTCCATTGCCACATTCATTGTATTAGAAGCCTTGGTGAATATGTTGTAAAATGGACCATATTTGATGTGAAATGGCCATTATATTAAAGACTATGTAAATGTTGCATAATGGAATGAAATTGCTTGTTTGAAGAGCCTAGAGCCTACACTAGAGTATGTTTAAGTGTTGTGTGGAGTATCAAGGGGTTAGGGATGGATTACACAACCCTTTTTGGGGCTTAAAATGCTGTAATCTGTCATTTTGCTGCATAGTAATCGATTACCCAAGCATGGTAATCGATTACCATGCAACAGGGGACGAAAAATCAGCTACTGTCTTCACTGGTAATCGATTACTGAGGCTTGGTAATCGATTACCATGTGAGGTAATCGATTACCCAAGCTTGGTAATCGATTACCAGAACAGAGGAGGTCAAAATTTGGCTACTGCCTCATTTTTGACAGGTGGTAATCGATTACCACCCACTGGTAATCGATTACCACAGTACAATTTTTGAAAATTCAGGTTTTTCCTGACTTAAGGAAAGGGGCATAACTTGGTGGGTAGAACTCCAAATGGTACGTGGTTTGAAACCACGCGTAGCTTATATAAAAGGCTAGAAAATGGTAAGAAATGAAAATAAGTTGATGAGTTTAAATGAGTTGAATAAAAAGAATGATTAGTGATGTTAGTAGACTGTTTGCTTCCGCGTATTGCATTTACAATTATGGTGTTGTTTTAATTGATTACGGAAACGGATATTGTTAGAAAAAGGAATATGATAAAAGGAAAAAGTTTGCCCGTAATTTAATTAACCAATTACTGTGATTGTAACTGCGCTTAATATCATAATCAATGTTAACAACACCGGTACGTAACGGGCTGTTACAAGGTAAGTCATTTAATTGTAATTTCTTTCTAAACCTTTTTGAAGGTTTGGACTGGGAAACTTGGATATCAGTTCTTGTGCTGGGAAACTGGGATACCAGCATGTCTCTTTTTCTTGGAAATTGAGAGTAAGTTGAGAACCCTTGTGTGATAGGGTTTCGGAATCCTAAATGGTTAGGGTTTCGTACTGGGAAGCTAGGATACTAGTTTGAGAATTTGTGTAAGGGGTAGACGAGGAAACTAGGAAACTAGATAATTCTTTGTACACAAGTTTCATAGTGGAGTTGCCCGTTGAATTGCAGTATTCGATTTTAGGGCCCGTGGTTTTTCTTCCCTTTTGGGTTTTCCACGTAAAAACTATTGTGTTAATATCTCTCTACCCTTATCTTGATTTATTGCTTTGAGTTCATTTTTAATTATCGAATTATTTTTATAAAACTCAATTCATCCCCTCTTGAGTTCATCCGGGACCAACAGGTTTTACTTTTTTTATTAATTTCATTGCATTTCTTTGTTTTTTTATTGACTCTTGTAATTTTGAATGTTTGTTATAAATTCATAAAGTTTTTTAAAATCTTATAAATCCATATTATCCACTCAAATCTTATAAATTTTTTAAAAATCCTTTAAAATCCAATCTTATGAAATATTGATTGTCAAAAAAGTCTTTTAAAAAAGTTTTTAAAGTCTCTCTAATTCTAAAATGTCTTTTAAAATCTGCAAGATTCTTTCTCTCAAAAAATTCTTTTAAAATCCTAATCCAATACACCCCCTTAGTAAGCCCTTTTCCTTATTTGCGAGTTTAAAAAAAATGAGGGGAAGAAATTGGGGATATTTACTAAACCCTCCAAAACCATCTTCTTCTTAAAATGAAAGCTCCCCTAATTTGGGGGGTTTGAGAGGAAAAATATTAAAAATTATGTATTTACCCTTAACATTAAAATGTGAAAACTAAATAAATGTGACATTATTGGAAAAGTTTCAAATACCGATAAAATTTAACATCGAAAAATATTTCATTTTTATACCAAAAAAAAATATTTCGTTAAAAAATAGTGATGAGATTTTTGATGAAAATCATATACGTCAAAAAATTTACGTCAAAACTAAAGACGAAATTATAGACGGAACCTGATTTTTCCATAATCACAAACTTAAATTTCTTAAGGAAAAAAAAATTCAATCAAAAATATTGATAGAATCTAAACTCTTCCAAAACTTTCAACGAAAATATTTTTGTCCAAAACTTTGACAAAACACATTCCTATCGAAAAGTTTCGACATAAAACAATTACTTCAAAAAATTTACGGGAAATATATCCGTCAAAATTTTCCGCAAAAATTTTAAACAAAAATATTTACACCAAAATTTGTGACTAAAAACTTTTCTGTAAAAAAAATTAACGAAAATTTTTTTTGATCAAAATTCTTTACGGAATGTAAATTTCGTCAAAATATTTCATAAAAAAACATATTCATCGAAGTTTTTGACGAAAATTATTTCCATCAAAATTTTCAATGAAACACATTTCAATAGAAAACTTTTGACGGAAAAAATTTTCATCAAAATTTTTTACGGAATTTATATTCCGTCGAAAGTTTTCGACTGAAACATTTTCGAAATTTTTTGACGAAAAATATTTCCATCAAATTTTTTGATTAAAAACATTTTCATCATAATTTTCAACGGAACACATATCTCTGAAAAAAATTTGACAAAAAATATTTCTGTAAAAAAATTTAACGAAAAATATTTAAATAAAATTTTTTTGACAGAATTCTTTTTTTCGTCGAAATTATTTTCGTCAAATCTTTTGACGAAAACTAAATTCCATTATAAATTTTGACAGGAAATTTATTTTTGTAAAATATTTGAACGGATAAAAAATTTTGTCGCCTTTCAACGGAAAGTATTTGGACGGGAAAATACTTTTTCAATAGAATTTTTACCGTTTGCAATGTAGAATCTTGCAATGCTAGAAATTTTAAATTTAATTTAATTTTTAAAATATAATAATTATATTTATTTTTAAAAAAGGTTAAAATGGTATTTTGGTGTTTATGCACAAGATTGAGAAAGGGAGGGCTTTCACACTAGGACTTCTTGCCATCAAGTAATTTGGTTTTTCTATTATTGGTACTTTGGAATTATTATATATTTTATACTGGTATTTTATGTTTTTTTTTTTGGAATTTTTGACATGTTCCTTAGTGTTTTGCACGTTCTAAAGTATATTATGATGTTTCATATGATTTTGCAAATCGAGATTAAGATTATATTTCGATAACAATTATTTGAAGATTTATTTTATGTTGAATTTTCTTATTTAGTATTAATATGTATTTTAATTTGTAATACTATTCATTTTTTTATTGGAGTATTTTTGTATCATTTAATGCATTGAACACTATGTATTTCTGATTAATAATCTTATGCTTTTGTCCCTAATTAGAGGTTTAATGGTCTAGCTTGTTGGTTTTATAGTCGTGTTGTTTATAGTTAATTGCTTACAAGTTGTTTGTTATAATTCCTGAATGGAAAGACTCTTTGACGGCTACTTGATAAATGGTGCGTGATTTTGAGAATGTTTTTTATTTATGTTCTTTTATGGTTGTCGAATGCGCCAAACATACAATATTACGATAATGTTAAAATTTTAGTTTAGAGCTTATGCTGATTTCTAGCCTACTTGCTCTTTTTGGCTGAGGTCCATTTGCTTCTAAGCTTTATTCTATTCAGTCTGCTAATTTTCGAGTGTTATTGGAACTGAGACCAAGAAAATTAAGGAATTGCGATAGATTTTTTATTCTAATTTAAGCAAGAATGGTAATTACTTATATTATTAATATTTAGGTAATTTGTGTTGTAGATTTAATTATATATTACTAGAGGAAGTTACTAATTTCTGTGTATATGTTTAGTAATTAACTATTTAAGTTCACAACAAAAGAAAAAGAGAATTAGAGTATATGTTAAATATTTTTGTGTTGTAGTTTGAATGATATATATATATAATTTGAGATGAAGTTCTGTTTTATTGACCACTTTTTTGTATATATATATATATATATATCTTAGGAAATGAGTCGTTCAAATATAAACTTCAAAGGTATTCCAAATGATAGAGCTCGAAAAGGAAGTTTCAAGCGGAGAAGGAAGGGACTAATGAAGAAAGTATCCGAATTTTCAACTATGTGTGGAGTTGAAGCTTGCTTGATTGTGTATGATGAGAATGGGGATGGTCAACCTATGACTTTTCCCCAACAACCTGCAAAGGTACAGTCCATCATTAACAAGTATGTGCGGGAAAAAAATGAGAAACCTCGCAAGATCTTTGATCTTGAAGACTTTTTCAATAAAAAGATGAACATGGTTTCAAAAGTAAAGAAAGATAAGATGAACATGGTTGAAGATGAGATTTCAAAAGTAAAGAAAGAGACCCTCAAGATCCAAGATCCAACATGGCATTCGAGTTTCAATAGTCTAGAAGAGGAGCAGTTGAACGAGCTCATTGCTGCGTTGGATGCTAAGATTGGAGCTTGTAACGAGAGAATTGAGATATTAAAAAAAGAGCATCGAACTGAAGCCAATCTCAATTCCATCCAAAGCAGGGCTCCGGAGACCTCAGGAGCAAGCCAACTTATCCCTGCTCCTATAAATGCATTCAACGATAATAATAGGAACATCGTTCCTATGTTGGGTGCGAAGAATGAAGCCTGTAATCAGAGAATTGGTATGCTGCAAAATCAAACTCAAAGCCAATTTATCCCTGCTCCTATGAATGTACTCATTGATAATAATGGGAACATCATTTATATGTTGGATGATGGAGCTGGTCGTCAGAGAATTGATATGTCACAAAACGATAATCAAAGTGAAGCCAACTTCAGTTTCATACAAAATATGATTCAAGACCAACTCATCCCTGTTCCAATGAACCCACTCAATAATTATGAAGGGACGATGAATTTTACTAATCAAGTTCAAGTGCCACTACATTCTACAAATCAACTTGATGAGCTTCACCATTTGACAAGGTCTCAGAATTCGGCTAATGAAATAAGTGAATTTTTGAATTGGACCGCGGAACCTGATGAATCTGTGTTGCTGAATGATCCCTTGCCACCATCGATGGATGAATTTCAAACAATGCTTGGTTGTCCTACCACATGAATCCGTAACCGTTAGAGAGTTGGATAGCATTCTCCCAAAAGCCATACCTCTTGTTTTGTCTCTAGGATTTTTCATTTTTTTTTCTTTTGGTTCTATGACCCTGTAGATAGAGTGAACTTGCATGTTATTATGTTCTATTTGCTTTTGTTGATGAAAACTGAAGTGTTGACCTGAAGTGTTTAATTTTCAACTCAACATTTTTGTCTTCATGGCCTGAAAAAGAACATCAGTAATCAATATATATACTATAATTACTTATTTTTTCTTTAGGACTGACAAAATTATTAAAGTAGAGAATTTTGAGGTAGAAGTAATCAAAGTAAGATAGATTGTGATTCAAACTAAAATACTTTCGTTATTAGTTGTAATGAGTGAATAGCATTGATTTCTCACATTTCCCAAGGCAAACTTCTGCTTTTGACTACTTCAAGAAAAACTTTAAATGATGATCTTGGATCATAATTGCTTTTGACAAACCTATAAAGATAGGCTCTCTACACTAATCCAAGAAGGTAAACTTATTGAGATGTTCATGGATAATAATGTTCTCAACTTTTTACTGATAAATTTCATCTTGAGGGTTCCAAACTTATATTCAAGTAGTTAGTAAAAATGTTACTTTTATTTTTGTATGACTAATGCGTTATGGATCAAATCCAATAAAAGGGGAAATTTCGCTGCACAGGACTCCCTGGCTTGTGAGAATTGGGGTAGCTAGGTTGATTGTACGCAACTAACCCTTGCAGTTTTGCTTCCAAACTTGAACGTGTGACCTTCCGATCACAAGGAATAACCTTATCTCTGATCAAGGTTCGCCCTCTCCAAATCAATTAAAGCTTATTATAATTTAAAGTTGGAGTGCCATCGGGACAATCAAATGTGTCAATTTTACAATTCAACAGCATAAGAAAATAAATAAATAAGTAACAATCACGACACGAATAAGAATACATGTTTCTTTTGTACAAGTCACTTTTTGCGAAAAGCTTTTTCCATATCTTAAATGTTCATGATTTGAATCTAACATTATTCAGGTCTGAATCCAATATGCCCCAATGAAATATTAATCAGGTTGCTCATAAATTGGTTATGTTTGCCTAAACTTTTCCTCACGCTCTTTTTATCATTGAGAATAATCCAGATATTACAACAGACATATTGCTAACTGATGTTATCTAGTTGTGACACTGTTCCTAAGGAAAGAAGACACTCCGAGTCTTTATGAAAAGGAAACTCATGTAATTTTTGGTTTTTCTTTACAACTTGTGACTCTTGTAACATCTCCATCTCGAGCCGGTTCAATTAACATACATATGATACAAATAGAAACAGCGGAAGACTTAACTTACGAAAATACGAGCTAACTTTTTCTTTTATTTTTCATTAATCTTAATTTACCTGATATCTTACATTACATACTTCTCCTAATTTAATTCGTATTTGACAAAGACAAAAATCGGGCAGAGTAACCTCTGTAAATTGGACAACTGGGGATTTGCCAATCCCACTCTCAAAGGTTCCTGATAAACAATTTATACCATATATAATTTCAGAAATACCAGATATCAATAAAGGACTATATATCCATCCATGGGTGCATGCATACTGGCTCCGTGCCACTATGTCTAACAACATACATATTTCAGCACATGCACATATCTAAATACACAAATGTACATACATCAAATATGAACACATGTACAAAACATATACGGACCATATATTGTATAATGGATCAAACATCATGATCCCAAAATGAATAGAACACTACACAACAGTACATATTCTCCAAAAATAACATCTATAATAAATAGTAGCCTCCGGCTACCCAGAACTCCATATCCTCATATTAGTACCTCTAGCCACGGGTAGTGTCCTTGTCCCGTGAGGGCTCTTAAATTAACTGTGTTCCTGAAATCATATCCTCAAACGGGGTTAGAGACGAATCTCTAGTAATCTCCAGGTTTATAGAGAACTCTTCATACCCTGCGCTCACTTCCTGCATGACAGTCAGATACATAATATACAAAACATCATATAAGCAAATATCATAGCTGAACACATCTCATATAACATATCATGTAATCCAATATCATAACTAATCCAAGCATATACACAAATCTTATCAGAGACGTACGCAGTCATTCCCAAGGGAGGACCCCAAGCGGAAATCAACGCACGAAACAAATATCTTTTACGAAAATCATCACAATACTCACATCAGAACAAAACATGTTATTTCTGAGACGTACGCAATCATTCCCAAGGGATGACCCCAAGCGGAAATCAACGTACGTAACAAATATCCTTTACAAAACATTACAATAATCAAATCAAAACATAACAAATCATATCAGATATGTACATAGTAATTCCCAAGGAATGACCCCAAACGGACATCAACATACGTGTTCCCAAGGGAGGACCCCAAGTGGAACCAGAACATATCGGAGGCGTACACCGTCAATCTCAGGGGGAACCCCAAGAAGACATCAGTGTACATAAGATCAATGGCCAAAGATCATCACATAACAGAGGTGTACACAATCAATCCCAAGGGATGACCCCAAGCGGAACTCAACATATAACAGATATATACACAGTCAGTTCCAAGGGAGAACCCCAAGTGGACATCAGTGCATAAACAAATCAATGTCCAGAAATCATTACAGAAATCATATTGAAACATATCAAAGTAAACACATCAAAACATATCACATCACATCATCATATAGTTCTATATGAATGCATCTATATCATATATCTCATACATATCATACAACCTGACCACAGTCCGTACACTATGGCGGAACACAAAGTAGGAGCGAACCCCATAAACATAGAGCTTACCTCTTGAAGCTTTATCACTTTGCTTACTTGTGGCACAAGTTACTTTTATATCTTCAAGAGATTCTGATTCTTTTCAGTCCCTAGGCGCACCTAGAGAAAGAATCCAAACTACAAATCAATAAAATGCTAAAATGCCTAGATTTTCCATAACGCATACATTTTATCGCTTATATTCATTTCTTTATATTTTTGCCAATCCTATGCCAATACACAAGTCTAGACCAATTTATAACTGTTGGTGTTCTTTGATTTAATCAAGTGTTCCCTTATGAACTTTCAACATAACATGCCATTTTACTTCTTAACTCATCAATTTCATACATTGAAATACAACACATTTTATTAAAATCCAATGTACCAAAATATCTACCCCTAACCACCCTATAGGTCAAATTCTATAAGGGAAATTTCCAAGGATTCTTTTCTTTTACAATTCATTTTCTTCACTTACATTACAACTTGCACACACATATGAATGTATCCACAAGATTCCAATTTAATTTTAGAATATCAAGTCCCTCCAAAGCCCCACAAGGCCGAAACACAAGGGCATATTTCATATAATTTCTTCCACTTTGGCATTCTCACTAATTTATCAAATTTCCACTTAATTCCTACACATTAAACCTTCCCAACACATAAGATAAAATTTGACATCACAATCCTCTTTAACCCTACAAGGCCGAAATCATAGGAGCACCACACCATGGATTTTTTTTCCAATTTTACATATTCACAAATGCTTATTTAACATTCCTATATCACAAAAAATCCACAATACATCATCAATTCAACTTTTAAACTAATTATTTCGCACCCAAAACATGCTCATAATTTTCATGACTTAAATCATCAAAATAAAACCATGGAAATAGAGGTTCCTTACCTCTAAACACTTGTACAAAGCCTAAAGACCCATCTCCAAGCAAAGCTCCTTCAAAAATGCATTTTTTTCTTCCTTGATGAATAGTGTCACGAAAATGGGGGGAGGAAGAACTCCTCACACACTCAACTATAGCTCAAATTGATCGGTGGAATGGATTCATTGGGTGGTTTACAATCAATTTTGTGTAATGGACCTTTGCATTTGGATGATTGTGTGATGAGAAATTAAAGAAAAAGAAAAGGAAAACCTAACTTGATTTCCAAGGAAAAAAACAGACAGAGGCTCGCACGGGAAGACGAAGAAGAAATAGGGAGTGCACGTTTTTTTTTAAAGTTAAATAGGCTAAGTTACTTTAACTGAGTAATCGCTTATCTATCTACACACCTCCATTCAATACCAAACTTTACCCAATGAACTAGAATATTTTTCTAGTCATATTACTAACTTTACTTTCACTTTTCGGGTAACTTTGTTTACCCACATTTTTACTCCTTAACTGTCATTTTAACTCCTTTTTCACCTAAGGTGACTTTATTTCTTTTTCTCTATAATTATTCTTCAATATTAAATCCATAATTAAATGTGAAGGACATTATAACACTGTTCCTAAGGAAAGAAGACACTCTGAGTCTTTATGAAAAGGAAACTCATGTAATTTTTGGTTTTTCTTTACAATTGGAAAATTTTAAAACTAGTTTCTGTAACGTCTGGCCGCTTCAAGAATCAATGGCTATCCCCACATATTAACACGAGATTTTTGATTGTGCTTTTTCCTCACTCGTACACTTCCTGGGAAAACGTCCCAGGAGCTCACTCATCCCAGAATTACTGCAAGTCAAGCACGCTTAACTGTGGAGTTCTTCCGTTGCGGGCTACAGAAAAGTAGATGCATCTTGTTAGTATAGGTAGTACCAATTAATTCTTATAAGTTATCCCCAACTGTGCAGTCTCATACCTGCACAGTGTTTGGAATCTCTCTATTTCGGGTGTCGATTCGATTCATTCATGTAACCCTCATTGGAAGCCTGTCAGGAGCCGCTCCTTGTCTTTGCCCTTGCGCTCCGGCAATCATTCCCCGCCCTTGTCAGCGCCCGGGATGTTACATCTTCTTTCATGCTCATAATGATTTTGGGTTTCAACTGATAGGTGATAATGTTCATCTTTGAGCTGGATTGCATATAATTTGATTGAATGACAAACTCAGTTTTGTTAATTTGGCAATTGTGAGTTAGAAAGTGTAGGAGTTTTTCGTAGGCAACGCATATATTGGTTTTAGTTATCTTCCCTAAACAATAAACTAGAATAAACACTATGAAGTAGGAACATGATCTTGTGAGAAGAGACACATAAACTCCAAGCATAAGATCACATCAAACAATTAATTTAGAACAGAAGTTCATGAGAATACTATGCTAAGCATGAATGATGTTCAGTGTTGAGAATTTCAAACAAGACTTTTTAGTTTCAAAAAGGAAATTAGAATCTAACTTGAATACCTCTCACTAAGATAAACAATACACTCAACACTCGAGTGTTTGGGATATAATCACTCAATCCATCAGTGTAATAGTACTCCCATAGGCTTGATCTTATTCTCATGTTCCTAAAGATGAGAAACATAGATAACATGCAAAAATTAATCAAAAGGTCTTTTCACGGTTGTAACGTGGCCTGGTTTAGGGGTAGTAATATTTGGACAGTAGCTAATTTTATCGTGTGAGATTGAATTTAATTTAAGGCTCAGTCAACTCTCATACAATATTTTACTACTTCTTCCTTTCAATTCATGATTTTTTTTATTCCTTTTTCACCACCTTTTTCTTTCTTCTTGCTAATAATTTATCGCATAAATTTTCTTTCACAATTTCTTTCTTTTCCTTTGCACATCCTCTTTTCAGACATATTTCTTTTTCCTTTGGTACTCTTTTCCTTTTTATCACTTAACTTTTAATAGATAACTTCAACTTGAATTTTCCTTGATAAGTATTTCAATCTCATTCAAGGGTGAGAGAATAAATTATATAAGCTAAGTAATTTATAGGAAATTAAACAAAAATCAATCTAAGGCTCAAAGGGGCTAGCAATGGGGAAAAAAATCTTTTCAGGTGGGCTATTTGGCCAAGTGGTTAACAAGAACAAATGTGCCTTTATCATTTCAATTTATGCATGCATCACAGAGAAATAGATCAAGTTCTAGAGTACCACTACAATGAGGCCTCTCAAAAAAAGAATTAACCGTTTAGGCTCAAACCTCACATGCTGGGTTGTCAAGCTACAATCTAATTTCCAATTTTCACATCAAAGCTTTATCTAAAAATTCTCAAAATGGAAATCACACAAACGAGCAGTCATATTCTCTAGATAATATTCAATGCAATGTCACGACAGAAGAATTATTTTGAATTCTCACAGTTTAACTTATGCCTCATAGAGTTTATTCAGATTTATTAACCAATTCAGCTCATGCTATCTCGGACAAACATTCAGAGACACCAGTACCGGTAGAATAGAAACAAAAAACTAAAAAAAAAACAAAATGAAAATAAAAAATAAATCAAAAGGTTTGAGATATCTCCCCTAAATTTGAAAATTCCTGCTGAGCATATATATTCCTCTGTGTGTATTCCTCAGTCCAAGCATAATATGCACCCAATTCCCAGATTTAAAACATTGTTGTCCCCAACAATAATACTAAATCAAAAATCTCTGCGAACTAAGAAAATATAACACCTCACAATTTTAAATTAAGTATTAAAATACTAAGTAAGTAATTAAGTGAAGGATTAGTGAAAATCCTAAAGATTAGGCCAAAATACAAAGAAAGTGCAAAACGGTAATTAGCCAACACGCAACCCTAGGAAGATAAAAAAATTAGCAGAAGGTCTCAGATGGTAAAAATAACCCTGGAAATGGATTCAGAACGGAAAATGTAGTGGATAGGCAAGTTTCAGAAAAATCAGTGAACAGTGTTTTTCGTGGGTAAAAAATATTGCGGTACGATTGCACCGTAAAACGTGCCAGTTGAGTTTTGAGCTCTAGGTTTCAAATATGATTTATAAAGGGTCTATAGAAATAGGAAATATGATTTCTGATAATATTTGATGGAATTAAGTCAGTTTGGGGAAGCGTGCCAACGGCGCACGCAATAGCTTAAAACAGTGTTTTCTCCGAACGACCGGAAAACTCCGGATTCATCTGATCAAGTGTAATTAAAGGACAATGGTTAATGCTAAAAATTATAGTTTCTAAATAGGTTGTGAATTTTTGGACGTTTAGTGAAAGTTCGGAGGAATTTTAAATCGCGTGAGGTGGCGTGGGACCCACCCCACTTGAACTCCACTTAATCCACCTCACCCTCACTATTCACCATCACTTTCCTTTCCTTCCTTCTCTCCCAAAACGGTGAAACAGCCCCTCCTCCCCCCATTTGTGTGCAATTTTTCATTTGATCATAACTTAGCATTTCTCCACCGAATCCAACGATTTTTGTCTTGAATCGTGATGGAAAACACCTTCTAAACACATTGGTACCACTCTTGAGCCTTGAAACCGCGTATTTAGGGAGATACAAGCCAAAACTAGCTGCGAAAATTTGGGGAAAAATGGAGGTTCATTGAGTCATTTGAGCTTCCATTGCTTGGAGGAGTCTTGGGGTAGCATCTAGCCTTGATTGTGAGTGTATTTCCATCCCATTTAAATGGTTTGATTGTAGTTTAATTTCATGAACCCTACACCTTGATTTCATGATTGGTGATGTTAGAGAGCTCAATTGTAAAATGTGTATTAGATGATAATGTCTTAGAATGATGTGTTAGAGCTAGGAATGCCATGAAAATTATTGATGAAAATTGTGAATTTTTAAATTAGAAATTTTGAGGACTATCATGACTTTGAAAATTTGCTGGGCTTTGATTGGTGATTTATGGATGATTATATATTGATATAATGGTGTTGTATGGAGTGTGGAATGATTAAAAAATTGAGTGAGAATTCTTTAGAAAGTCCAAGTGTGCAAATCGGCCATAGAGAGAGTTTTAGGAAATTGATGTTGTTTGTGTTGATTGGATGATATATCAAGTGTTGAATGCTATTAAAATGGGTTGTGTGGTGGTTGGAAAGTGGTAGAATCAAAGGAAAATAATAAATTGTATTTATGGACATAAAAGAACCTAGAGTAAATTATTTAGCAAAACGATGCTTAAAAGACGTAAAATGGAAAAACGGCAATTGAATTAGCCTCTTGGCAACCTAAGGATGTGTAATAAAATGAGAAAGAAAATTTAGAAAAATAAAAGTGAAAATTGGCCTTGTTTGGCCGAACCTTCCATAGAGAAGGGGAGGATCTTGTGATTTTTCGCGTTTTGATAGAATTGACATATACTGATGGCTGTACATGGTTGTATAGGTTGTCGTACGTCGATCTGAATCCCGAACCGTGAAATGGTGGATTGCCCTTGGTGCTGGACCAAGTGGATTGTGGCAAGTGGTTAGCTCAATGCATGGTGTAATTGTAAATTGGCATGTGTTGTATGAGTTTATGAGTAATTGGGAATGTCCTTTGTGTAGGCATTCTATCGAGTATCAAGTTTGAGAAATAAGTTGTTGTGGAGCTAAGTGGAAGAACATTTTGAGGTAACCTCTTGGTAATGGGGCTTGTTCCCCTTGTGTGTTCCACCATACCCGTTGAGGGTGATGGTAGGAAATGTGTATGAGTAGTGTAGAATAACATGAGCATGCATGAATTATCACAGTGGGTACTTGTGTACCGAGTCTCTGGCCAGTAGACAGTTAGCCTTCGGGCAATTTCGGACTTCCACTGGATAGGTCTCCGAGAGGGAGTTCCGGTTGACCTAGGGTCGTGGTGTGTGATCCGGTTAGGAGCACACTAGGAATGTCTCGAGTGTATGAGGATGGTAGGGGTACCTTGGTTTTGGTTCTTGGAACACGCCTTGGATGAGACCCACAGGCTTATATATGCCAAGGACGTTGCATGGTATTGGTAGCTACCATCCCGCTTCGTCATAGTTTGTATTCCGATAATTCCTATTTTCTCTAAATCCCTTGTTATATCTCGTTTTAAGAGATGTTATTTTATATTATTTATATGCATCGAAGTGAGCCATTGGGTGGAGTTTTCTCCAGAACCTCTGGGTTACTGAGATATATTCGTGTATCTCACCCCGTCTTGGGGATTTTATTTCAGGAGGTAACGGTGGCAGTGGAGCGGCGGGCAAGAAGCCCGCATGATGACTAGTGGAGCAGTTTACATATTTTGCATTTTGGTGGCCACTTGGCCTAGGCTAGACTTAGGGCATGAACATCTCATATGTGTGTAGGAGGAGTACATTGGCATATTTGTTCATGTTATTTTGGCTAAGTTTAGCAATTATGTCATTTAAACCTATGTTTCAATTTGTAACATCCCACGTAAAAATTTAGGAAAATACATAAAATACTATAAGGCATAACAATGCATGTGTGAAAATTAGAGTTTAATGAAATTAGTGGTTGGAATTCGAATTATATGGTTACTAGTGTGGAATTAATATTGAGATAGGAAAATTATTGGAATTATTATGATAGGTGAGAAATTATTTTAGGCATGTAGGAATAATTTTGTAGCAACATATAAAAAGAATTAAAAATATTTATAGGGCTTGAGGACTTATAATTTTTGGGCTAGTACACAAGTTAGTATCATTTTTGGGCTTTTACATTTTTAATCCCATATGTTTGTTGGACTGAAGCTTTTAGAGCTTAAGTAGTCCTCTTGGATCGGCCCAAAACCATTAGAAAACTACCCTACCCTCATCTTAAGTGAGTCCACAAGTCAGCCCCTTATTGGTTAGAAACCTCCACATGGCATGACTTATCTTGTTTTTCCTCTTTGTGCACACATGGCCCCTAAAATTCTGCACTTAGACTGCTTTCTAATCATTTTAGTCAGCCTTACTTTGCTTTTTCTTGCACCATACGTATAGCAATTGTGAGGAGGTAAGCTAGTTACTTGTTGCACCTTCCAAACCTTATAAGACATGCAGCCAATGTAGCTCTTGTAGGCAGTTTGCATGTTCTTTGTATGGGCAGAAAATTCTGCACCATTTTGACCCTCACTTGTGCGCTCGAAGTGTGACGATTCAGCCAAGTTTCTGCCTTGGTTGGATGGCTTTAAATCAGCCCTCAACTCCTCACTTGTTTCCACCCTTGTGCGCTGAAATTGGGCTGAGTTTAGGCTCTTTGAAACATAAACAAAATCTGAACCTATTGTCTTCCTCCTTCCACTTGAAAACCGTGAGTGTGTAGGGAGTAAACATTCAGAAATATTGCACACCATCCCCTCCTTTTCCTTGCTGCAACCGTGACCATAGGCAACAAATAGAGTGCAAGCATTCCTTTCCTTGTCCCACTGTCCAGCCGAGCTTCATCCAAGGGTATAGTGTACCTTCCTTCTTCATTGTCTTCTCCTACCTTGATTGTTTGATGGAGACATCATCTTGTATGTAGGTTCTGCCCAAGTTGTCCTTCCACCCACCATTTGTGCGCATAAGTCATCTTCTAGGAAGGGTGAAATTGTTGATTAGTGGAGCTTAGAAAGTGTGGTGTTTGTTCCTTGGTCAACTAGTGTGCACTACAAGAGGTAGGCATAGATTTTAGACTTTCTTCCTTCCTTTGTTTAATCGTGGAAATGCTTGAGATGGCCTTAAAATTTAGTTGTGAACCCTCTTAAATTTCTGCCATGTTATATTGTAGACCTTAGGATGAACATAATAAAAGGATAAGTGTAGGGCTATTAGGAGATAACTTGTATGCTTTAAAATTCTATGAAACACTATATGATGAATAGCATGTTTAATCCCTTGTAGCACACATGGTATGAAATGGTAGGATTTTTTATATGTTTGTTTTGATAATATAAATTCTGATTTGGTAAGTTTTAATGTAAGCTAAGTCCTATTTTTTAAAGTAGATTTACACATATGATTAGGCTGCTGTATGCTGTCACTGTTTCTGTTAAAAAATGCCACTGTTGCTGTTTAAAAAATGTTACTGTTTGCTACTGAAAAATGCTACTGTTTCTGTTTAAAAAATGTTATTGTTTGCTGCTGAAAAATGCTACTGTTTCTGTTTAAAAAAATGTTATTGTTTGCTGCTGCAAAAATGCTATTATTTCTGCTGCTAAAAATGTTATTGTCTGCTATTTAAAAACGTCACTCTCTGCTGCTGTAAAACGTTACTATTTCTGCTGCAAAACGTTGCTTTTTTTGAACACTATTTTTAAGTAAAACATTGTTGTTTTGCCCACTGTTTTGCTATAAAACGTTGCTATAAAATGATTTTCTGCTCACTGTTTTAATGAGGAAAACGCTGTTGTATTTTGCTCACTGTTAAACGTTGGGAAGGCAAATAACCTTGTAGGCAGAATGGGGATTTAATGGAAAAGACCTATGTTTTAGGTAGGAATGTGTGGTATATAATTCTGATTTATTGCACTTGATTTAGGTGTGCATAAACAGTGAGAAACGTAGCCTATTTCGCTACTGTTTGGTAATTATTTAAGGCACACAAGGTAAGTGTTAGGCGATATTACCTAATGTGACTATTGACTAGTGTATGAAGATGTAACATGATGCTCCATATTCCGTGAAATTATTATGTTCCTTATGATGAAAGTATTCTGCCATGAATATGCCTTGATGGCAATATGATTATGAGGTGAAGTTTTTATGTGGCAGCATAACATATATGAAAAGTATGATATAAGCATGCATCTCACATCATACCGCATCTATTTTTCTATTTTGTGTGTGAAAGCATAGCATGGCATTCATGTACCAAAATTCATATAGCCTTGCAATGTAGATTAGTTATGTACAAGACCATGTGTTTGAGCACGCATCATATAGGCATCCCTCTGGTACCAGGGCATGGGACAGTTGGCATCAGTCCGCATAGTCCACAGTTGGAATCCACCTATGAGGGTGCCGATTTATGGGATCTCCACTGTGTATTGCGCGCACGACGGTGCTATGAGCGCAAAAAGGAAGGCATTATATACGCAATATGTATATATGACGAAAAGGAAAAGGACAAGGAACAGGATATGTTGAAGTGACTGTTTATGATTTTGTGCCTAGTTTAATACTGTTGCCTTATTGGTTTTGTTGCCACATTACTGGGATTATTCTCACCCATTTGGGGCTGCTATTTTCATAAAATGGCAGGAGGACGAAAGAGCATTTGAAGGCGTGATGCATGCTGTTACTTGCTGATGATTGGATTTTGCTGTTGCTGTTTAATTATTGGATGACTGTAATGCTTTATATTTTGGAGCACTTGGATGACTGTAGACATTATTATCTTACATTCTGTTTAAGTCTTTCATGAACAGCGGCTGTTTTGGAAAAACCTGGAAACGTTTTGCGAAAAGGATTTTTGAACGTTTTAAGTGCTGATTTTGAAACAGTGTTACAAGCACCTTACGGGTTATGTTCCAAGGGGCAAACGAACTCCGATTTACTATTATTTTATATGCACGCGAAGCCCCAGACGTTCTCTTTCTAAATCAAAAGGAATATTTTTTTAAATCCTCCGCATTGATTTTATACGAATTTATAAAGACAGTACGGTTTTGCCCTTGAAATAATATTTTCAGCAACTTAAGGAATTTTTTAACATACTCTGATTTCTAGATGAAAATCGATTTCAACTAAGTTTTGATTAGAAACACTAAAGTTAAATTTTTCATTAGCTAAAGTGTCTTTAAAGACTCTAATTCCGCTTAGCAAACGACTCTCTTGGATGCATACAAGGGAGGGCGTTACACGATTTGTAATTAAAGTTGTAATATTTGGAAGATTGTAATTTAAAGTTGAAGTTGTGAGTTGTAAATTGTAAGTCAAATGATGTAATTGTACCTTGGATGCATGTCATATTATGATGGAAGGGCTTTAGGCCTATTATAGGTTTATGATTAATGGCTTATGTTGAGAAATTACATATAATTGGACCTTTGTGATTGAAACCATTTGAGGATTTTAAAGTGAGCTATATTGTGTAATAAATATGAATTGTGTTGGGTTGTAAGTGCCCCAAGGCATTGCTGGTCCTTGTGTGTGTCACCAATTGGATTATTAGGTACATTTGAGGTATTAGAGAGCTTATGCAAATTTCGGGATTTTTGTAAAAACAAAAGAAACTCTGGCGAATTTTCTGTAGAATTGGCAAATTTTGACAAACTTCGGGAGAGCATATCTCCCTCCATAGAGGTTCGATAGGGACGTGACATACGCCATTTTAAAGCTTGAGATGTCCTCTAGCTTGAAGTAAAATTTAGGAAAATTCTGAGTGGAACTTCGACCTGTACAAGTCAGTGAACACAGCTGCCCTGTTTTCCCTGCACTTGGGGGCTGATTTGGACCAGTTTTGGGAATTTTATTCCCGCTTCGTTTCTTGGTCAAATTAAGCATATGATATATCAAATCGAAGATTGAGGTGTCTAGGTTATGGTGTAATAATTTTGGAGTAATTGGGTAAGTGGATTCGGTGCAGTAATTCATGGTGTGAGGGGTGTTTTGTGTGGTTTTGGGGTTGGCTGGCCATTGTGCTTGTCCAGCTTCAAACTACGATAACCGGAGCAAAAGAGCTCAAATTTGAGCGTGTCATAACTTTTTAGAAAGGGAATTAAGTAAGAAATAAAGATAAATTGAGTTGAAGGTCAGATATTTTGTGGCACGTTCACAGAAAAATAATTAGCAAACCATGTTCGGTTAGGTAAAAGCGTAAGATTGAGAAATTGGCTAAGTGGGTTTATGGGAACCCCTTAGTGTCTTATAATAAGTAAAGTAAACTATATAAATAGTTTAAATTAGTCTTCCACAAGAGTTTACATTTATAGTCACAGCTTTTAATTATTACGTTTTTTTATGATTTAAATGCCCGCGTAATAATCGGAAAAAGTTTATTCGCATTTTTATAAATGAATTGCTATGATTGTAACTGCGCCTAATATCATAATTAATGTTAACAATACCGGTGTACAATGGGCTGTTACATTTTATGGTATCAGAACAGTTTTGTAAGGGAACTCTGATAGTGTATAACTGTACTTTGTGTTGCATAGCTATCTGTGAACTGTTTATGATTACTGCATATGTGATTCCTCAGTGTGGGTCTGATTAACTCATTCCTTTGTGTTACATGTGCAGATATCATGAGTAGGGCACGAGGTCACCGTGGAACTAGAGGTGCAGGTCGTCTAGTAGCGTCATATCCTATTACTGCAGCTGTGAATGCTCTGCAGGAAGAGACTGCTGCAAATAGAAATGTGACCGAGACCCTGATGAAAAATAATCAGGATATGATGCATGCCTTTATGAATGAATTGAGGGCAGAGAGGGCTCAGAATAGGAGGGATGATTCTCCTCCACACATGGCTACGGAGACTCATACCCCCGTAGTTTGCAAATTTAACCAATTCAATAAACTTTGCCACATAGGCATCAACAGTCATGGTACCCTGTACCAATTTATCAAACTCACCCTGTTTAGCTTCCCTCACATCCCTGGGAAAATACTCTTCATGGAACAGCCGTTCAAACAAAGCCCAAGTAATCTCAACCCCCTGAATGGTAAATGGGCGAGATGCATTATACCACCACTCGTGGGCATCCCCCTCGAGCATATAGACAGAGTAAAGTAGTCTCTGAGCATCCTAACACCTCATCACTTGGAAGGTTTTTTCCATCCTCATAAGCCAAGTAGTCACTACCTTTGGGTCCCTTGACCCCTGAAAAGATGGCGGCTTGTGCTTTCGAAAAGATAAGAGTCTCTGCTCATCAGTACCAGCAAAACCCTGCCCAGCAACCCCAGATGACTGAGCAACAATAGTAGGATCCACATAAGGCTCTGGGATATAAGTAGGATCAGTAGTGTGGCGACTAGCCTCTTCAGAATGATGGCTAGCCCCACTCCCCTCCTGCCGAGGAGTAACAGATGGCGTCGGTGTAGGAGTCACTGTAGCCGTGTGCGGAGGAGAATCATCCCTCCTGGGCCTAGCTCTGTCAGCCCTCATCTCTGTCATGAAAGCCTGCATCATATCCTGATTGTTTTTCATCAGGTTTTCTGTCACTAATCTATTTGCAGCAGTCTCTTCCTGCAGGGCATTTAGAACTGCAGTAATAGGATTTGGTGCTGCTAAATGACCTTCACCCCTAGCTCCACGGCGACCTCGTGCCCTAATCATGATATTTGTACATGTAACACAAAGGAATGAGCTGATCAAACCCACGCTGAGGAATCACATATACATTAATCATAAACAGTTCACAGATAGCTGTGCAGCACAAAGTACAGTTATACATTATCAGAGTTCCCTAGCAAAACTGCTCTGATACCATAAAATGTAATAGCCCATTGTAAACCGGTATTATTAACATTAATTATGATATTAAGCGCAGTTACAATCACAACAATTCATTTATAAAAATGCGAATAAACTTTTTCCGAATATTACGCGAGTAGTTGAAAACATAAAAAGCGTAATAATTAAAAGCTGTGACCGTAACTGTAAACTCCTGTGGAATACTTATTTAAACTATTTATATAACTTAATTTACTTAAAATAAGCCACTAAGGGGTTCCCATAAACCCACTTAGCCAATTTCTCAATTTTACGTTTTTCCCTTTCTGAACATGATTCACTAATTAATTTTTTTCGACCACACAGAAAAATAATAAAACCTTCCCCCCTAGCTATTCTTTTTCCTTACTTAATTATCTTTCTAGGAAGCTATCACACGCTCGATTCCGAGCTCATTTGCTCCGATTTTCGCCATTTGAAGTCGGACAAGCAAAGCTGCCAGCCAACCCCAAAACAGCTCCAAACATCCCTCACTAAATGAATTACTGCAGATGATCCACTCCACCAACTGCTCTCAAATTTTTATACAACAAACTACACACCTCAAGATTCAATTTGATATATCATACACCTAATTTTATCCACAAACGAAGAGGGAATAAATTTCCCAAAATTGGTCCAGAACTGCCACATGTGCAGTAACAAATGGGCAGTCTGTGTTCACTGATTTTCACAGGTCGAAGTTCAACTCAGAATTCTACCAAATTTTTCCACAAGCTAGAGGACATATCAAGCTTTAAAATGGCATATGGCACGTCCCTAACGGATCTCTATGGAGGAAGATATGCTCTATCAAATTTCACCTAAAAACTGTCAATTTCTGGAAATTTCGCCAGAGTTTCCTTTGTTTTTCCAACGTTTCCCAAATTTATACAAGTGATCTATGACCTCAAATGGTACCTAATAATCAGTGGGTGGCACACACAAGGACCAAAAATGCCTTGGGGCACTTACAACCCATCACAATTTAATTTACATATGTAATACATATCACACTGCTTCCTTGATTAATACTTATTACATTTCAATCATTAAAGTCCAATTGCATGCATCTTCTAGATATACACATAATCATATTCCTAAAATAGGCCTATTACCCTTCCATCATATCACATGCTTACATATTACATCAAGTATTCAAGTACAGTTTACAGTCTCCATATGCATATTACATTTTACAATTCAAAGTCTTCAAATACAACATACTAGAAAAACCTCAAAATGATATATGTACTAGACTTAGGCAAAATGACATGAACAAATATAACAATGAATCTCATCCTACATACATATGGAATGTTCATGCCCTAAGTCTAGCCTAGGCCCAGTGGCCACCAAAATGCAAAATACTGCAAAATCTCCATCTAATCATCCTGCGGGCTTCTTGCCCGTTGCTCCTGCACCACTGCTACCTCCTGAAATAAAGTCCCCAAGACGGGGTGAGATATATGAATATATCTCAGTAACCCAGAGGTTCTGGAGAATACTCCGTCCAATGGCTCACTTCGATGCATATAAATAATATAAAATAACGTCTTTAAAACAGGATACAACAAAGGATTTAGAGAAAACGGGGATCATAGGATACAAAATACGACGAAGCTGGAATGGTAGCTACCAATACCACGCAACTTCCTCAGCATATAAGCCTATGGGCCTCATCTAAGGCGTGTTCCTAGAACAGCAACCAAGGTACCACTCCCATCCACATACACCCGAGACTTCCTAGTGTGCTCCTATCCAGATCACACACCACGACCCTAGGTCAACTGGAACTTCCTCTCGGAGACCTATCCAGTGGAAGTCTGAAATTTCCCGAAGGCTAACTGTCTATTGTATAGAGACTTGGTACATAAGTACCCTCATAAATACTACATGCATGCTCATGTTATTCTACACTACTCATATACATTTCCTACCATCACCTTCAACGGTTATGGTGGAACACACAAGGGGATCAAACCCCAGTACCAAGAGGTTACCTAAATAAGCCTCTTCACTTAGCTCCACAGCAGTATTTTTCTCGAGCTCGTTATTCAACAGAAATGCCTACACATAGTACATTTTCAATTAATTACTGTTCATATGAACACATGCAAGTTACTAATTCTACAAGCATGGTTCCAATCACTCACCTCAATCCCACTTAATCCAGGACCAAGGGCAATCCACCGATCTCACTGTTCGGGATTCAAATCAACGTACGACAACCTACAGCAACCATGTACGAATCGTCAATACACGGTAATTCTGTTAGAATACGAAAAATGTCTCAAACATCATTAAAACTTATAGAAACCAACATCCACTTCCACCTATAAATTTTATTTAACATACAGTCACACTATTTTTTTCCATTGGCCGAATTGGCCTAGTTCAAGTCCATGATTTTCTTTCCAAAATATTCTCATGTTTATACCCTTCAATCCATAACATATTTACGTAAAACTTCATCCAAAATCAGCCCCTTGGTGCACATGATACATGCTTGGAAACTCATCTTTTACCACTTTATCAAAAGAAGAAAATACTAGGTTATGACCACAAGAACACAAGGATTCTTTTCCTTAAAGTAACTAAGCATTTTAGGGACAAGAAAATACTCACAAGCTCCTCTTAACACCCTTGGTTGTTACTGTATAGAAGTAGAATTTGAGCTACTTGATATCTACAACACCAAGAGATAACCGATTAACATTAAGGCTCATTCAAATTGCTTCATTAACTTGTTCTCATCCAGAATTCTTTTCTTGACCGTATGCAAGGAAAGAAAGAACACAAGGCGGTCATATGTTTTGAATGGAAAAAAAAGAACCGATTAAGATGTATTCGGACCTACTTAGGACTTACCTCTTTCTCTCCAAAATAATTCAGCTGCTTGATGCATTCAACCAAGTGAGAACCGACTTGATGTCTCAAAACAAATTCAGAATTCTCTTGGCCGAATGAAAAGAAGGAAGGAAAGCTATAGGCGGTTATGTTGGGACAAGGAAAGAAAGGACCGACTTGTTACTTTGTGCAATCAGAATTTTTACTTGTTTAATATTTACTTGACTCCACCTCAAGCTTTACATTTCCTTATTGCTTTTCATTTCACCGTTTGGAAGACAAGAACCGACTTTGTTGTTTATTAAGCAATCAGAATTATGTTCCTTTTTATTCCACGCTCAACACAAGGCTCCTCTTTCTTTTATTTATTTATTCTTCTTTTGGTCACCTACTTGGAGAAACAAAGAACCGACTTTATGTTTGTTTAAGCATTCAGAATTGTTTTTTCGTTTATTCCTTTGAGTCCACCTCTTGCTTAATTTGCCAAAAAAAAATTTCTTTAATATTTCCTTGTTGTTCCACGCTTAGCACAAGGTTTTACTTTTGTTTATTTAATTCAACCATTTGCTAAGAAAGGTAACCGACTAGTATTCTTAAACAATTCACAATTCGCCTTGTTTAATGTTTCTTTGTTTGTACGTAAGAATGGAGGAAAAACTATAGGTGGTCATGTGTTTAAGCATGACAAGGATTTTGGTTTAAGCACGACAAGGACTTTTAAGCACGACAAGGACTTTTGTCTAAGCACGACAAGGATTTGTCTAAGCACGACAAGGATTAAGCACGACAAGCACCTCACTTCTTTTATTATTATTTTTTTTATTATTTTTTTCTTTGATTAACATCTTAATGGTTAAACTTAAAAATTTGAGGTCTTATAAGGGTCAAGAGGAATGGAAACATTATGTAACGTATAGGAAAAATGTCACATAAAATTCTGACTTGCTATATTTTTGTTTAGGTGCGCAAAACTCTAAGAGGGTGGACTGAATTTGGTGTTTCTTTTGGTTAAGAATTTCGACACACCAAGGTAAGTGTTAGGTGGTTAAGCCTTTTGTGACTATTAGCTAGTGCTTGAAATTCTTAATTGTTGCTCACATGTACCCATGAATATATATTCTGTTAGCAATTATTGGTAATCTGCCCTTGAATTTGGACTCGTTGAAATTCTGTTTTGGAGACACTGTTATTCAAAATGTTGGTGTCAAGAATCCAAGAGAACTATAGTATTCTGATTCTGATTTTTGTCATGCTCATGTACATCATAAATCCACATTTTTTCATGTGCGTGCAAAGCAAAACATGGAATAACATGCATCATTATTCATGTTGTTTTGAAAATGCAAATATTTATGTGGGTCGCAGTTTTAGAAATTTTGGAAGGTTAAAAAGTTATTTTTCAAGTTGTGGGTCGCAGTTTGTCTTGGCACAAAAAGATATGATTTTTTTATTAAAAACAACATAAAATAGTGATAAAGCAACAGGGAACTAAAACACTCAAACCAATTTTCGTTTTACTTCAATTAAACAATATCAATTTAAAGAAAAATTGAAACTTTCATAATATGAACCCTATATTTCGTAACAATATATTCATGAATGAAATTTCTTCACTATAGGAAAGGATTTCAAAAAAAATTGTGTCAATAGATAACTAAAAAAATTATTTTTTAAAAGCCCCAAAGCAATTTAAGGTTTCAATGTATCGATTGAAAAAAATTTGAGAAATTTTCTAAACTTTCATATAATAAAATCCAAAAATTCAGATTTGAGATTTTCTTAGAATATTCAATGAAAATATTCATATAATATATACTTAAAAAACTCTCATCACATAGAACAAAAACATCAAAGTTTTCAAGATCAATTGCAAAAAATTCCAAAAAAAAATTTATCATACACTTTAGGTTCTATATGCAAATTTAGAATTATTGTAATAATTAAAAAATTGAATTTTATAATCATATATGCATAGCTTTCATACCAAATGAAGAAGATAATTTTCAACTCATTGGTCAAATCCAAGAGCATGAACGAGAAAATGTTAATGTGTGTAAGACTAGCATAACTTTAGATATGTAAAGAGTTGTTGCTTAGTAATTTTGAATGTTTGTTAAAAATAATATTATGTTTTACTGATTGAGAAAGTTACATTAGGTTTTGTTGGATATTTTGTTGGACAAGTGGCTTCAATACTCAAGAGGGGGGTGAATTGAGTTTTACAAAAAAATTTCGCAAAGTACCTCCTTTGATGTTTTAAAGACTATTTCTTCAATAAAACGATTTAATAAGAAATAATCTAAGCGTAGGAGCAAGAAAAAAGAATAGCAAAGTAATCAAGCTAGTATATATAGACAATCTAAAAAAGCAATTTCAATACTTAAATAAAGAGATTAAGGTTAGAGAAATTGCAAACTAGATGTATCCTAGTTTGGTCACCACCACTGTGACCTACGTTCAGACTGAAGCCGCTCGATTAATTATTTTCACTAACTATCAAGCTTGAGGGTGCTTGACAAACCACTACAACTTTTCAAGACTTCGGGCTCTTGATGCCTTACAACTTTTCACCCCAAATTTTCTTAGGAATTTGGTGACCTTTCAAGTGTATAGGGTTCACTCCCCTAACTACTCAATAAATCAAAGGAAGGTGTTTAATAATGGCTAAGTACTCTCAAAGTACAAATAACACAAGTTGAAGAACAATGGTATATGACACTCTCACAAGAATAAAGCTCAAAGAGAATTTATGATCAAGAAGACAAGAATAATGCAAATAGGATGAGAATTAATGAGCAATAATGATCAAGAAGTGTGTCCCATCAATAGGAACAGTAGTCTCTATTTATAGAGGGCCCCCAAGGCCTTTTTCCTATTCATTTTCGCAAACTAGCCGTTTTATAGCCGTTATTTTTGTCTCTGTACAGTAGGTAATCGATTACCATTGATTGGGTAATCGATTACCATGAAGGGTAATCGATTACCATAGTTGGGTAATCGATTACCAACCTGTTAACAGGTTGGATTTCACCCTGACATAGTTTTCTCTTGATTCAAAACAGTTTCAAATATTGTTTAAGCAATTTATGAACATTAAAAAATATATTTTCATGTTAGAAATGTATTTGAATGTCAATCGATGATTTAATGCATGTATTTGAAAAATACTTTGAGCTTTGTTCACGTAAGGAATCAATTTACAAATAATCCTAAGTCCTATATATTATTTTGAGTTTGGACTTAGAGACTTCTCTTGAAGCTTGAGTCTTGATCTTGTTTGGACTTCTTTCTTATGGTTGCACCATGAAACTTTCTTTCCATGCTTGTTTGTTATCATCAAAATCGTTGAACCTTTATGTTCTTTTCGTTGAGTGCATTGGTTCCGCAATCTCCCCCTTTTTGATGATGACAAACTCAAATTGAGAAAAGGATTAGTATAGCATGTGTTTAGATAAATATAGTATTGACACTCCCCCTGAATATATGATTGATATATAAGGTGTCATCTATTTTCCCTTTTGTATTTGAATTTTATTCTGCCCCTCTTTAACTTAATATATGCTTATGATTTTTTCAATTTTCGTATATTTCTCCCCCTTTGGCAACATCAAAAAGCATGAGTAGACAAAGAGAAATTTGGAAACAGTTCATGCAAGAAGTGAGAAGAAAACAGAATAATCCATAGGAGTTCATAATAATACAAAATCTAATCAACCATAGGTCATAAAGTTAGAGTTCTGGAGAAGCAAAATATCCAAAGTAGCATGGCAAAATAGAAGCATAAGATAAGTCCAAAAAGCATAAAGAAAATAACTAGCAAGGACTAAAAGTCATCAGAGTCATGTGGAGGCGGTGGTGGTAGAGATGGAAGAGGAGGAATGTGAAGATGGTTCTCAATGCGCTTCAGACGAAGCTCCGTATTAGCATGCCTAGAGTTCATAGTGGCAAAGCCGGATTCCATAGTGGTGTGTAGCCGATTAAGAGATGTGAGAATGGATCCCAAAGTATGGTCCACAGAGGAAGAAGAATCAGCAGGAGGATCAGCGGCTGGAGGATGAGGGTCCTCATGAATGTCAGCAGGGGCTGCTCCGACTTCAGGAGGAGCAGTTGTTTTACACCATATACCATTGATTTGTTTGATTTGCATTTGGGCCAGCAAATTCATTCCAAGTTTGTGTATTGCATCGGACAGAGTCTCACCATCCATAAAGATTTGCTGATGACGCAGAATCTCAACAATTACAGTAGCATAAGGAAGTGCCCCAGAGGAGTTCTCAGCTTTAATCATTTGAGAGCAGATATAATATGGCCAATTGAAACTAATTTTGGAACGGATAACCCACATCAGAAAAATACCAGTATCAAGCACCCGAGAGTAGTTAGAGGACCTAGGTGACAACATGTGAGTGACCACGTAATGTAGAATCCGGTTGTCCAAAGTTAACAAAGAGACGCTGAACTTGGATTGAGTGACTATGATGCTGGGTTCCACAATGGACTGCGTGAAGGCATATTTGTCATATTCTGGAAAGGTATACACACCGTACTTGTGTCCGGTGTAGGCAGAACCAATTATACAAGGCCATTCCCCAGGAGGTACCGAGAAGATCTTGCCCTTTATGTCAGCTTTGAGTGTATCATTTGCAAAGCTGACAGTGCAGTAGAAGGCTCGAATCATATCTTCAGAATATGGCTCTTTGAGGAGAGTCAATTCTAGGACTCCAGCATAAATCAGGAGATCACAAATCTCAAAGCCTTCATCACTCATGAACTGGATATCTAAGCATTTTGAAGCGATGACTGGGCAGAAGGCATAGTGTTCCTTGAATGTGGCATATTTAGCAGCTGTAGAGAAGTATTTGCCATGAAGACATGAACCTCGTGTCCTTTTGCGAAGTGGGTTAGATGAGGAAGCCATAGAATTAAGTGGTGAAAATCCTACATAAGAAAATTTTACAAGGTTAGGTGCCAAAAAAAAAATATCGCAAAAGAATAGCTCAGAATATGAAAGGAACCAAGCAAAAAAAATATAGTCATGCACACATTATGAGTCGGTCCTGGATAAAAGGAATGAGTACATAGCAGACTGCCGGATTGGATTTGAAGGACCAGCACTCGAAAGCATAAAATGGGCACACTAATCAAACCAATAGGTAGATTTAAAAGAAAATTACTGCAGCCCCCCACATGCATACCGAATGAGTGTAAAAAAAATTTCAGACACTGGTAATGTAGCATGAAAGTCCTATCTCATCAATCACAAAACAAAAAAAAAATCAGGAACAGATAGAGCATGGATCGAAATGGCAGGGGAACAGAACAGAACAGATAACATACAAAAAAATAGCACAGAACAGAATATACCCGTTGCAAAAGAAAATTAGAACAACCATAATACGAAAACCCAAAAAAAATTAGCACAGCCAAAATTAGAACAGAAATGAAATAGCAGGGGAACAAATTGGGACACCCATGATCGATCATGAGGAGGATGCAAATATATATATATATATATATATATATATATATTTGTTTTAAAAAAATCCAATCTGTAAAAGAAGAAACAAGTATGATCATCATTCATGAGCCCAGATGGTGTAAATGGAGATGGCTGGGGTGCGATGAACTACAACAATGAAAGGGGAAAAAAAAGACTACAGATAGTGTAATAAGAGGAAAGTAGCACGCAAATGCATTAGGGTTTAGAAAAGTTTAGGGATTCATACCTTGGAGAAATGATTGAACAACAAAAAAAGGAAAGATGATCTTACAAATGCCCTAGATGCTCAAGCACATGAAGAGCCACCACAATGTGAAGAGAGAAAAAAAAAAGAGGAGGTCCAATTCGTTTTGTGTTTTCTGATGCGGGTACTGTTTGCGAAATTTTAAAAGATGGAATACGCGTGGTAATCGATTACCTTTGTATGGTAATCGATTACCCTTCTTGGTAATCGGTTACCAAAGTAATGGTAATCGAATACCCAAGGGTCCTGGGTAGATTCAAGGCTCAAAACAGAGAGGAAGAGAGAGATAGGGATTCCATGTGACCTATAACAGATCTAATTATTAATTTTATATATGGAAAATGATTCAAGTCAAACTATGCAATTATTCTCAAAAGCAAGATGAGATGAATTGATATAATCATATGTAGGATGGATCAATGAGACCAATTTCTCTGCTTAAGTTATAGAATACTTCCCTTGGGAGTGGTTTGGTGAAGATGTCTGTTTCAATTGCTTTGAGGATTCCACAAATTCCAAGATGCAATCTCCACTTTGCACATGATCTCTTATGAAATGATGTCTAATATCAATATGTTTAGTTCTAGAGTGCATTATGGGATTCTTTGTGAGGTTTATGGCACTAGTGTTATCACACTTTATGGGGATGTGATAAAGTTCAACCCCAAAGTCCTTGAGTTGTTGCTTCATCCATATGATTTGAGCACAACAACTACCGGCCGCCACATATTCAGCTTCGGTCGTGGACAAAGTCACACTATTTTGTTTCTTGCTATGCCAAGATACTAAAGAACAACCAAGAAAGTGGCAAGTGCCACTAGTGCTTTCTATCCAATTTGCATCCCGCAAAATCGGAATCGGAATAGCTGATTAACTCATATGATGCACCCTTAGGGTACCATAATCCCATTTGCGAAGTGCCTACAAGATATCTCATAATTCTTTTTACGGCACTTAAGTGTGATTCTTTAGGATTAGCTTGAAATCTAGCACACATGCACACACTAAACATAATATCGGGCCTACTTGCGGTTAAGTAAAGGAGTGAGCCGATCATACCTCGATATTTAGTAATTTCTATGGATTTACCTCCTTCATCCTTGTCTAAAGAACAAGATGTACCCATGGGAGTATCAATAGCTTTGGAGTTGTCCATTCCAAATTTTTTGAGTAACTCCTTGCAATATTTAGCTTGATTGATGAATATTCCATCCTTTTGTTGCTTTATTTGGAGGCCAAGAAAGAAGTTGAGCTCTCCCATCATGGACATCTCGAATTCACTTTGCATAAGGTTGGCAAACTCTTCACAAAGGTGAACATTAGTGGCACCAAATATAATGTCATCAACATAGATTTGTGCGAATAATAGATGACCATTTTTCTTCTTTATAAAGAGAGTTGTATTCACCTTTCCTCTTGAAAATCCTTTTTCTAAAAGAAATTTGCTCAATCTTTCATACCAAGCTCTTGGAGCTTGTTTCAAACCATATAAAGCCCTTTTAAGTTTAAAAACATGGTTAGGTAAATCATGATCTTCAAAACCGGGAGGTTGATCAACATATACTTCTTCTTGAATAAATCCATTTAAAAAGGCACTTTTAACATCCATTTGAAAAAGTTTAAAATCCATTATGCATGCAAATGCAAGTAATAATCTAATAGCTTCTAGTCTAGCAACGGGAGCATAAGTTTCATCATAATCAATACCTTCCTCTTGATTATAACCTTTAGCAACAAGTCTAGCTTTATTTCTAGTAATTATACCATTTTCATCAAGTTTATTCCTAAAGACCCATTTGGTTGCAATTATTGGATAATCATTTGGTTTTGGCACAAGTTCCCAAACTTGATTTCTTTCAAATTGATTTAGTTCTTCTTGCATTGCCAAGAACCAATGTTCATCAATAATTGCTTCATTTATGGTCTTAGGCTCAATTAGTGAAACAAATGCTAAGTGATTGTAAATATTTTTAATTGAGTTTCTAGTAGATACCCCTTTGGATATATCACCAATTACCACATCAATGGGGTGTCCTCTAGCTACTCTCCAATCTTGTGGAAGATTGTTTCCGTCATTGATTTGTTGACTTGGTGTTTCTTCATTGTTTGCTTCATCTTCTTTTTGTCTTTCATTGTTCTCTTTGCCATCCAAGTTTATGTTTTCCATGCTTTCAATAAGATCATCATCACAAGGTTCCTTTCTAGGCAAGGCATTGTTAGTCTCATTAAATACAACATGAATAGACTCTTCAATGACCATTGTTCTTTTATTATAGACTCTATAAGCTCTACTTGTGAGTGAATATCCTAGAAATATACCTTCATCAGCTTTAGAGTCAAATTTGCCAAGGTTTTCTTTTCCATTATTCAAAACAAAACATTTGCAACCAAAGACATGAAAATATGAAATATTGGGTTTTCTTCCTCTCTAAAGTTCATAGGGAGTTTTCTTCAAAATAGGTCTAATTAAAGCACGGTTCATAACATAACACGCGGTGCCAACGGCTTCCGCCCAAAAATATTTTGGAAGATCATTTTCATTTAACATGTTCTAGCAAGTTCTTCCAATACGCGATTTTTCCTTTCTATAACTCCATTTTGTTGTGGAGTCCTAGGAACGGAAAAATTATGTTCAATACCATTTTCTTCACAAAAGAGTTCAAAATATTGATTTTCTAATTCTCCACCATGATCGGTTCTAATTGAAACAATATTTGAAGATTGTTCATTTTGAATAAGCTTGGCTAGTCTCTTGAATGATTTAAAAGCATCGCTTTTATATGTAAGAAATAAGGTCCAAGTATAGCGAGAATAATCATCCACAATGACCAAAGCATAGTAATTTCCACCAAAGCTCATAGTTCTAGTTGGTCCAAAAAGATCCATATGTAAAAGTTGTAAAGGTTTTGTGGTAGAAACAATATTTTTTGATTTAAAAGAAGCCTTTACTTGTTTTCCCATTTGACAAGCATCACAAACTTTATCTTTTTCAAATTTGAGCTTTGGTAACCGAATTACTAAGTCTAAGGATATCAATTTACTTAATTGACCCATGCCAATGTGTGCTATTCTTCTATGCCATAACCAAGAGTCATCTTCCTTACTAATCAAACATTTATCATCATTTGAAGGCATACCATCTAAGTCTATCATATAAATGTTATCCACTCTATGACCAATAAACTTAACTTGCCCATCAATTATACTTTCGATTTTACAAGAGGTTGAGTCAAAAATAACTCTATAATTTTTATCACATAATTGACTAATGCTAAGCAAGTTATGTCTAAGGCCCTCGACAAGTAAAACATTTTCTATAGAGACGGATGAGGGATTACCAGCTTTTCCAATACCGAGAATCTTTCCTTTGTTGTTATCTCCATAGGAAACATGTCCATGTTCTTTCTTTGTGAATGATTGGAATTTAGTTGCATCTCCCGTCATGTGACTTGAGCAACCACTATCCAAGTACCACTTGGAGCTTTTAGCCTTCAAACAAACCTACATTACAAAGTCAAGATTTAATCTTTGGTACCCACACCATGTTGGGTCCTTGTGTGTTAGTCTTGGGCTTAGTTCCCTTAGGAACCCACACTTTCTTTTGCCCAATGATACCATTCTTTCTAACTTTACATGTGGATGCACTATGACCTTTTCCACCACAATGAAAACATTTAATAAATGGGCTACTTGTCATGTAGGATGGAGAAATGAAAAAAAAATTATATGATTTTTCTTGTGTGCTAGTGTCAAAGCCTAAGCCGGATTTGTTGAACATGCATCTTTGTTTACCAAGCAACACATTTAAGTTATCTCTTCCACATGTGAATTTGCTTAAAATTTCATTTAAATTATCAATTTCATTGTTTAGATCTTTACATGAAGTACATGATGATGAAGATGCATGATCATTTGAAGATAGGCATTTGATACAACTAGTGCTAGCATCAAGTAATTTGAGGGTTTCATTTTCATCTTTCAAATCTCTCATTTCCTTTCCTAAAGACGCAATTAGTTTTTCCAAAGAACTGATAGTCTTTCTTGATGCTCTAAGAGTTTTAACATGTATTCATGTTTCATTATGCATTTCTTCAAACATGTTAGACAACTCATCATATGAAGGGGAAATAGTAGAGCAAGATGAGTTTACCTCGGTTTCAGATTCATTTTTGTCCTCATTTGCCATGAGACATATATGTTGAGTTCCTTTGTTTAATTTTTCCGGTGGTCTCTCATCTTGCATGAAGCATAGGTTTGCTTCTTCCTTGGATTCATCATCGGAAGAACTAGATTCATCATCCCAAGCAAGATAAGCCTTCTTGAAGTTCCTTCTATCCTTACCTTGCTTCTTTTCATATTTGTCCTTTTTTTGAATATTTGGACTGCAATCTGATTTGTAGTGATCGCTTTTTCCACATTCATAGCAATTGATGGTGAGTTGTGAGGATCCTTCATCTTTAGATCTTCTTCTAGGAGGAAATGCGGATTTCTTTGAAAAATTCTTTTTAAAGAATTTTCCATACTTCTTTACGAAAAGACTCATCTCATCTTCATCAAGACCATTTTCGGAATCTCCATCTTTTTCGTCATCCTTCTCTTTGCTTGGTGTTGAGGCTTTTAAGGCAATTCCCTTACTTTTCTTGATGGCTTATTCCTTCAAGGTTATTCTAGCTAGCTCCATTTCATACTCTTGGAGCTTGCCGAACAAGGTTGCAAGATCCATGGTTTTAAATCTTTTGATTCCGTAATAGATGAGTGACAAGGTTAGTAAAAGATTTATCTAAAACATTTAGATGAGTGACTATGTGTGTGAATCTTTTTTGCATACTTTGAATACTTTCATTTTCATGAATCTCAAACATTTTAAATTCTCTAGTGAGTGCATTTAATTTTGTAAATTTAACATCACTAGTTCCTTCATGGGTTATTTGAAGAATATCCCACATTTCCTTAGCATTCTTACAATTTGAAATATAACACCTCGGAAAATTAAATGTGAAATTATTTGATGAAATATGGGTTTAAAAGGGAAGGATTAGTGAAAATCCAAGAATTAGGGCCAAAATGGGCTAAAAGGGCAAAATGGTAATTTGCCAACCGGGTGTTACGAGGCAAAAATACTGAGTTAGAGATTTCAAATGACAAAAGTAATGCTGGAAATGGAATCAGGGCGAAAAATTGAGTGAATAGGCAAATTTGGGAAAAATTGATGAATAGTGATTTTTAAGTGTTAAATACTGCGGTACGAGTGTACCGATAAGTGTGAAATTTTTATTAATATTTTGAGGAAAGAAAAATATGACATGGACTGGAAAAATATGTAGATTAAGAATATATGATCAGAATTTTTATCGGAGTTAAAGTTAGATCGCGTGTGGGACCCGTGTGACCGAAGTCACTTGGCCCCACCCTCTTTTTCTTCTTTCTTTCCTTCCTTTTCTTCTCTCTTGCGCGCGCCTCCCCTGCCATTGAAGAGCCAAAAACCCATTTCTTCCCATTTTCACCAATTCTTCGTTTCTCCACCGAATCGCTTGGTTTTGGTGTTGAAATCTATTGTAAACAACCTTCTAGATCCATTGGTAACACTTAGAAGCCTTGAATCAACCTCCTTGCTGCGTTTTTGAGCAAAATCCGATTCGAACACTTAGGTGTTCTTGGAGTTTTTGAGAGTTTTGGATCTCCTTTGGATTGATGGAGCCTTGGTGGTGTTCCTACACTAGATGGTGAGTATATTTGTGGTACTTTTGTGGTTGGATTCATAGATCTAGGAATTTATGCTTTAAACCTTTGATTTTAGATGTGTGATGATAGAGAGCTCAAATGGAAAAATGCTATTAGATGAAAATGCCTTAGAATGATGCATGAAAGCTAGAAATGCTATGATAAATTTTGGTGAAAAAGTTAGGTTTTTAACTTAGGAAAAATTGTGGAAATTTCATGAAAATGGGTAAGTGATGTAATTGAATAATTGAATGGTGGACCGTTGGTATAGGTTGATAATATGATTACATGATTAGTATGAGTGTTAAAATGAATTGAAAAGCCTTGGAGCATACCTTTTTGAAGAATCCGAATTATGATGAAAAGTGAGGAAAAATGATATAAAAATGATGTAGTGGAAGTTGAATGATTGAAAATGATGTTAATTGGATGATGGTATAGTGTGGTAAAGTGGAATGAGAAGAAATAATGTGTGATTCATGATATAATTGATAATTTGATCTATAAAAGAGATTGAAGTATAATGAATGAGTATTTGAGATTTAATGTTTGATTGGAAATGGATTGATCATCATGTTGTGGATTATCTAGGTTGCCTCTTTTGGACGCTTTGGAAGCGGGTAAGCTTGGAGCTTACGTTTGGAGCATGGGCTCGGTATTGAGGTAACCATTGGAGCTGGGGTTTAGCCCTTGTGTGCTCCACCACACCTAGTGGAGGGTTGTGGTTGGATTATGTGGTTATGACATTGTGTGATTGTGTGCTTGTATGCATATTGCTTGATTTATGTGAAAATTGTTTGGTCACTGGCCAGTTGACGTGTGTGGAGTTTGGACATCCGCTGGATCATTTCGTGACGGAATGCCAGTTGGAATGTGCCATGGAGTCGACTCTGGGAGCGGCGCCAGGATGATCCAAACGGGGACGTCCGCCGGATAGGGCTCATGAGGAGTTCCGGTTGGGTATTGCCATGGAGTCTTCTCAACCATGGGAGAGGCGCCAGGACTGTCTCGGGAGTTATATGATGGAGTCCTTGAACATGAATCCATGAGTGGATGTTCTCGGGTTGTCTCCAGTTGATGGGTGATATTGTATTACATGCATATTATATGATGTTGTATTTGCACATTGAGTGAGCCATGGGGTGGAGAAACCTCCAGGGCCCTTGGTTTACTGAGATATATTTATATATCTCACCCCGTGTTGTGGGGCATCATTTCAGGTTAGGTTGAGCCTGGAAGAGTGGAGCATGAGGTGCATATTGGAGGCACCATGTGATGAGCATTGGATAGGGACATACTTTGCATATGTATCTGCTTTAAAATTAGATCATGAACTTATGCATGTTGAAAATGCCATGCTTTGTATGTTCATGACTACATGTTAGATTCTTCAATATGATGTATATGTATAACTTTGGAACCTATTGTATATTTGAGTGAGCATGGGACTTGTCCATTGCCACATTCATTGTAATTGAAGTCTTGGCAAGAATGTTGTAAAATGGTCCATAATTGTTGTAAAATGGCCATTGGATCAAAGACTTGTAAATGATCCTTAATTGAATGAAAATGCATGTTTGAAGGGCTTAGAGCCTAAATTATAGTATGTTTAAGTGTTGTGTGGAGTACTAAGAGGTTAGGGATGGATTACACAACCCTTCTTGGGCTTAAAATGCTGTAATCTGTCACTTTTACTGCATAGTAATCGATTACCCAAGCATGGTAATCGATTACCATGCAACAGGGGACGAAATTTGGCTACTGTCTTCACTGGTAATCGATTACTGAGGCTTGGTAATCGATTACCATGTGAGGTAATCGATTACCCAAGGTTGGTAATCGATTACCAGAACAGAGGAGGTCAAAATTTGGCTACTGCCTCATTTTTGACAGGTGGTAATCGATTACCACCCACTGGTAATCGATTACCACAGTGTAAATTTTGAAAATTTGAGTTTTTCTAGACTAAAAGAAAGGGGTTTAACTTGATGGGTAGAACTCCACATGGTACGTGGTTTGAAACCACGCGTAGCTTACGTAAAGGGCTAGAACTTGGTACGAAAGAAGAATGAGTTGATGGGTTTAAAATGAGTTGAATAAAAAGAAAAGTTTAGTGTTGTTGTTTAGCTAGATGCTTCCGCGTATTGCATTTACAATTATAGTGTTGTTTTAATTAATTACGGAAAAGGATGTTGTTATAAAAAGGAACGTGATAAAAGGAAAAAGTTTGCCCGTAATTTAATTAACCAATTACTGTGATTGTAACTGCGCTTAATATCATAATCAATGTTAACAATACCGGTACGTAACGGGCTGTTACATTTTATGGTATCAGAGCAGTTTCTTTAGGGAACTCTGATGAGTGTGTAATTGAGGTGAGTGCTGTATAGTTGTACGTAGACTCTTATTGACTGCTGCACATGTGATTCCTTAGTTTGGGCCTGATCAACCCATTCCTTTGTGTTCAATGTGTGGTCAGTATAAGATGCCTTCGTGACAACCCTGGAGCACCAATGCCAGTCCTTAGGCTAAGGTGGTGGGTGCAGTGTTGACTGCCCACGGATGGATATGTTAGTGAGTAAATTTGATGTAATTGAGGACTTAGTGAGAATAAATTGTGATACTGCAATCGAGGACTAGTGGTATGTCTTTGACATGGTGGGGAATTGGAACCCCGATGAATTCATAGAAATTTGAATGTGAGTGCTTATGTGTAATGTTGGATACCTTATGGTACAATAATAAGGTTATAAGACCCTTGATGAGGGCATGTATATGGATGACCTAATATGCTTGGATGTAGAAATAAATTGAAATTTCCAAAATTTGGATTGAGGATTGTGAGTAACTTAAAAGAACTATGGAAATGATGTGTGGGATAAATCAAGGTTGAAATTGGGACTTTAGTCCATGATGATGTAATGATTGGTTAGGTGTAGGTGAGAATGTCATATGTATAAAAAGTAAAATATGAAAAGTTGAGGAAATTGCCATGTAAGGCATTGAATGAATTTGATTGAAAGTATGAAGGTTCATAATATATTGATGATTGGACTTAACAAATGTGGGGTGATAAAAATATAACTGAGTGTGGTGTAGTAATGGTACCAAGATGCTTCCATAATGTTGGGTAGCATTGAAATGTTAAGGTTGCGGCCTAACTATATGTCGATGGTAATCCTGTGATGGCTAAGTGTTAGCATGTATCTTTGTATATAAATATATGTATTGTGAAGGCCGGGGTGCCTAAATGTATGTTATGTTGTTTTGAGTTAGTAAACTCTATGGAAAAAGAAAAATTATTTTCGGTAAAAAGTAATGATGTAAGTGAACTTCCCTATGAGGGGAAATGTTAGAAGAGGTTGTCTCTTTGGAGTGTCATTGGATGCTCAATGTGGTATGGGATTCATGATGGAGTCCCGGTGTGCAAGTTAAACCATGGCACACATGTTGGTAATAATGTGACAATAAGAAATTGTCCTGGGTGTCCCTTGTGGATTGAATCCTAAGAGGTGTTGCTCTTGGAAGTCCCAGGCGAGCATTGCTCGAGATTGGAATTTATCTGGTGGTCCCGATGCGCAGAATGCATGGACTGTTAAATGATGGCACCCTTGGTGTCGTAGTGGAATATTGAGAGAAAAAGTGATGTTATGTTTAATGAAGTGGGTCTTCTACAGTGTTGAGTATGGTTGTTGTAAGTCACGATGGACAATGGATTAGGACTGTACCAAACATGGGTACTGTTATGGATTGAAAATTTTGTGTCAAAGAATGAGAAATATGTTGGAATCCTGTGGTGAGGATTATGCTATGGACTAAAACTAATGACTAGTCAAGTTAAATGAGTATATTGTCGAGAAAAGAACCATATTGGAAAATCATAGTGGATGGTGCAAAAGTAGGAGATATCTAGTATACCATTATGTATCTATGTAAGAATTTGTTGCCGTTATATACGGATTTGATGTGAATGTGTTATCCTTGTGTGGCTTATATGCCCGGATTATGTGGCTATCTCCGTATGGATTATGTTCCCGGAGATTATTATTATCTTATATAAGTAGTGTAGTGTGAGGTAGAACCTTGTGTTAGTGGGACTGTTAGTACAGCCTATGGCATGTTACCTCTTCTTGCGTGAATTATAAGGACGGATTCTCTGATTGGTGGGGCATTGCACCTGGGGCCCTTAGGACAGCAAGAGCTCGAGGGGTTAAACCTAAGGATGTTCTTACCCATTGCATTAGAGGATTGTATCTTGTGAGGAACGCAAGAGGTGAAATTGGATAAATATAAGTGAACAGTAATATGCCTAATATGATGAAATGTGTGAGGTGCCATGAGATGGCAGTTTGAGTTATAGAATTGAGCACTCGGAGATGTGCATGAGTGTATACCAAGTGTGGTAGTATGAATTATGGTTTACGGAAATTATGAAATGAATTATTGGATTATCACCCTATGTGAAGGGAATGGAAAATTGGCCAGTGATGATGGATTGAGTTAAGATTTTGTGTAAAGGTTTGTGATGGTGAGACGCTAAGCTAAGTTGGTGGCCGAGTGGCCAAAGATCTTGATAAGTGATAAATTGTTATGTAGCCAAATGAGAAGGTGTGATACTAGTTGATTAAATCGAAGGGTATTTGGTGAAATAAAAGGTTGATATCTTTACCCTGGTGGTAGAGTTACTGATGGCGTTGTATAGATGCAAAATTATTGTGAGTGATGTGTTGAAGATACACAACGTTAACGTTGTTCTTGGCTAGGTTCCAAGATATGTGATGGAGAGTGCTAGTAGTACTGTGAATGGTCCGAGAGACTTGTGTAACAACGGATATGAAATTATGAAAGTAATGATAATGATGGACTTAGTTCCTAGTGGCATGATAAATAGGTTTTGAAAATCCCTATGTGATGGGACAGATATGAGAGAGAGATGATGTGTGACCTTGGAGTGATACATACTGATTGAACGAAATGATAATGAAGGTGAGGCGTATTGAATGAAATGATAATGAAGGTGAGATGTATTGAACGAAATGATAATGATGAAGGTGAGGTGTATAGAATGAAATACATGTGAAATTGATAACATGAGTATGGAACAATGATTAAAGAAAATTGTTAATGGAAATCTTAGGCATGTTGCCTGTAATGTGAGAAAGCAATGATGAACTATATGTTAAGTTTTGATATGATTAGTTGAAGTTGTAAGTATGATCTAGTGTATAAAATCCAGGAGCGGATTCGTGATTGAAAGCTTTGAGATGACTGATGTGAGGTATGAATTGTAATGTGTGGTCCATTGGGGACCAGATAAAGGTCTTGAGAGAGAGATTCGCCATTGTGTTTTGGTGAAGTTGTTGAACTTTTAAGGATAGATTGACAGTTGAGCACAAAGATGTTGCTTGTTAAAGATGAAGTGTTGAGGTGAAATTGTACGTTGTAGGTTGAGAACATGAGAAAAGAAAAATGTGGATATACGAGTTGTGGCTAGGTGCCAAAAATGGGGATTCGTCCCTCAGAAAATAAAAGTATCGTGAGTGAGAATTAGATGAATACTCGGTGAATTGCACTGAGAGGCTGTGAGATTCCATAATAGTGTTTAATGTGGAATAAGAAATGTGAAAGAGATTGATGACAAGAGTTAATACTCCGTGGAGATAAAATTCAAAGAAGGAAAATCGGGGCTGTATTGTGCCAATAAGTAAGAGTTGCCTGTGTGGCACAGATTGAATAGGATATAGCATAACCCTATGGATATATAGGTTGATATGTTAATTTGGTAGGAAAACCTGCCAAGAGAAAATACGGGCTATATGTGCTTGGTAACCTAACTTGTGAAAAGAAAGTGAAAAGAAAAAAAGAAAGTGGCTTGGTAAAGCATTGATAGAGCACAACTGTGTGGTGCGCTCCGGTTGTTCACATGTGGTGTCACCGGTTGAGATTGAGATTGAGATTGGGAAGGACTTGAGGTCTCCCATTGGGCCTTTGAAAGGCAAGACTATTGTGAAATGTGGCTGAAAAGCCAAAAGATAAAAAAAAAAATGTATGTAAATAATTATTTTGGTGTCCGCGCACTGGATGAAGCTTCTTGGGTACGGGGGACTGAGATTCTCTGGCTGTATCCCGAGTTAGCATATGTGCATAGTTGATTTTGCGGACAAAATTCCTAAAAGGTGGGGTGAATATAACACCTCGGAAAATTAAATGTGAAATTATTTGATGAAATATGGGTTTAAAAGGGAAGGATTAGTGAAAATCCAAGAAT